>ML270733.1:40983-64692 GCA_005239495.1 Nicotiana undulata | reverse complement strand
TAGTTTGGTATGCCTTGTTGGATAATTTTTGCTGTATAGTCTTTCATGGCAGCGTTGTAGCTCATACCTTTTATGTAGTTTCTTAGAAATCTTGTCATCCTATGTGATGTATGTTCATGATCAATATCTACCATTTATATTGATCTCGTTATCCCTTAAAGATAATAAGAAGGTTAGATAAAATGTACGTTGGTGCTCGGCAAGTATGGCCCGGGTGCTAGTCATGATCCTCCAGTTTGGGTCGTGACAGAAAACAACTTTCATTACACCATGGGGGGTGTACTATTACAAGATGATTCCGTTCGGCCTAAAGAACGCTGGGGCCACCTACATGAGGGCCATGACTATTGTCTTTCATGACATGATACATATGGAGATTGAGGTGTATGTGGACGATGTCATCACTAAATCAAAGAAAACCATGGATCATATAGCAGACCTGAGGAAATTCTTCGACAGACTACGGAAGTACAACCTGAAATTAAACCCAGCAAAGTGTGAATTCGGGGTTCCTGCCGGAAAGCTACTGGGATTCATCGTCAGCCGCCGAGGGATAGAATTGGATCCGTCAAAAGTCAAAACCATCCAAAAGCTACCACTTCCAAAGAGTAGGAAGGATGTAATGGGTTTTATGGGACGACTAAACTACATTAGTAGTTTCATAGCCTAGTCCACAGTTATATGTGAGCCGATTTTCAAGATGTTGAAGAAGGACTCTACGACTAGTTGGACCGAGGATTGTCAAAGAGTTTTCGACAAAATCAAGGAGTACCTATCAACTCCACCAGTTTTAGTTCTGCAACAAGCAGGTAGACCATTACTACTCTACTTTGCAGTACTAGATGGAGCTTTCAGCTGCGTTCTAGGGCAGCACGATGAGACAACGAGAAAAGAACAGGCTATTTATTACCTGAGCAAGAAGTTTACTCCGTATGAAGCATGATACTCTCTGCTGGAACGCACATGTTGCGCTTTGATCTGGATAGCTCAGAAATTGAGACATTATTTTTGTGCTTATACAACATATCTCATATCAAGGATGGATCCCTTGAAGTATATCTTTCAGAAACATATTGTGAGCATGTAATTTTTTACCTATTAAATACTCCTACAAAAATTTGATAACAATTTAATTTTATAGGTTTTGTTGAATCTCAGTGTTTGTTTGTGAATTATTTGCATTGTATGGTCATAATTCATCTTTAAAACTTTTTAAAATAATAAATAATAACAAAAACATTTTTAGATTTTTATTTTTTATCTTGCATAATTAGGTTTTGGGTTTAATATAATACTTAGTTGCCTAATTTAATCAATTTTAGTAAGAAAAATATAAAAAGATTTCTTTAAGTAATTACAGGTATTAAATTAATGGTTTCACTTTTAACTAACTCATTAATAAAATTATAATTAGATGAAACTAGGTTAAAACTAATTTTAGAATTTTAATTGATTTAATTTTTTAATTAACTAGCCTAAGTTGTCTAAAAATCTAAAAAAATCGGACTGGGCCATTCAAAACCAAGCCCAAATCCTTCTCAATAACACCCAAACACACCCAGCCCAAACACTAAACCCATCCAAATCCACCCACTAAACCCAACGACCCCGTTTTACCCCTCACCCCATCCCAGCCGTTGGATCCTTTTGATCATACGGCTCACAAATCCACACCCCTATAATATATAAATGTCCTAACCATACCCCCTACCCCTCAGAACCCATCCCAACATCCCCAACCTGTCTCCCTCCTCTCTCTCCTCATCTAGTTCCCTCCGTCGTCCACCACCGTTCTCTGTCGCCTGGAAATCGCCTGCCGGCGGAGAAACTAATCCAAAGCACCCCAAATTTTCACCCGACAATCCACTTCCTCCCCTCAACCCTAATATCTTATCTATTCCACAGAAACCCCACCAAAATCATGTAATTTCAGATCGAAAAATCTGAAACCCTAAAATATCTCACTGGTCGATTTCAAAGGAGTCAGCGGCTCAAACCTACATGAGTCAATAGCTCTTAACAAGAGAAGTTGATTCATGTGGGTTTGGCTCATTTTCGAACCTCGCCGGAATCCGGCCAAAGTCCGGCGAGCCAACCAAATCCGGCTATCACGACCCAAAATCTTTACGGTCGTGATGGCGCCGGACACCGCTGTCAGGCAAGCCACTCATTAATTGGTTGAAGTAAATTTCTGCTTTATTGTCTTCGAAATCGTTATCTTTCATTGCATTTTATAATTAAATAGATAAATCTTCGTTAATTGAATACGGCAGTAAATCAATTCAGTTTAATCAATTAAATCCCAACACATCCCCAGAATCCGGTGACACAAGTACACGAGCAACTTCTAGGAATATACACAATTATACAACACTTTCCCAAGGAACAAATTGGACGAAGACTTTAAAAATAAATGCAAATACATAGAAGGGAGACTCTGACAGCTGCGGAACGCCTCCGGAGGATGCAGCCCGCCTAAGTCTCCAAATCAGCCACTACTATGAATGTACCTGTGCAACAAATGCACAACAAGTGTAGTATGAATACGAAAACAACGTGTACTCAGTAAGTATCCCGCCTAACCTCAGAGAGGTAGTGACGAGAGGTCAAATTAGACACTTGCGAAAGGTCAATTTAGAATATTCAAGAGTGACACTAAGCATGATGATCATAGGCAACTTATTAAGTTCAGTAATAAATAATGTCAGCTCTTTCCACATTTAACACTTTAATTCTTCGTTATATTGCTAACAATTATTCAACATTGGTGATTTAATCAGATAACAACATAATCAAAGGGGGAAGGAACACCTTCTTCCAAAAATCCTTAATAACTCAAAATTTCCTAACATTTCAATTGACAACTTTAAAGTTTCAGGTCCGTAATAAGGCAAAAGTCATAGCAACTATGCAACAAATATAATGTGCAAGCAATGCCGAGGGTCGAACGGCGCGGACAAACAATAATAAATTGTGCACTACCGAGGGTCGAACGGCTCGAACCATAGATGCATCTATTCACCCCTCTCGCAAATCGATCATGCGACAGTGTTATACATATAAATAAAAATGTCTAGCCTGCTCACGAATCATACCTGCGACTCAGGTGCTCGTAAGTACACATAATCACAAAGTGGATCCAAATTTCATCAGGAAAATGGTTTCTCACAGAAGTAACAAAATTCTCTTTAGGTGACCATGAAGATAGAATTTAAGTCATTTTTTGGAAATTCGTTTTTCAAGTTTAATAAGGTTCTACATATTACTGATTCATTCGGAACACAATTATACAGGGAAGGATCCATTTTCTTCTCAAGTGATTAAGGAAAATAAGCTCTGACCTTCTTAAGTATTCAATTATTAACTCGATAACATTATTAGGCTAATCTCATAGATAAAATCACAGGTACAACAAGTAAGGCATGCTAGTGGGTCCTAGACTACCCGGACATGGCATAACAGTAGCTACGCACGGACTCCCGTCACCTTGTGCGTACGTAGCCCCCCTCAAGTAATAGATTATATTCATTTAGTTCACCTATGGGGACAATTCCCCCTCACAAAGTTAGAAAGGAGACTTACCTCGCACCGAAATTCCATAAACGACTTCCAAGCCTTCCGACGACTCCAATGGATGCACGACGCCCCCAAACTATCCAAATAATGACAATTCGATGAAAGTATACTCTATTGTTCATAACAAAGTCAAATTACAAAATTCCCCAACCCGGCTCAATGAAATGACCAAAATGCCCTAAGGCCCACGTGCCCGGACTTCGAAATTTCTTGAAGAAAATCTCTACCCATAGCTTTACTAGTTCAAATATGCAATTTACTCAAATATTCGAGCTCAATTTGTGGCTAAAAATCAAATTTATCAAATTTTAGGTTTTCTTCAAAATCCCCACGTTTTCACACAATTTTCATGTTCAAATCCATGTAATAACCTTGTATTTAACTTGGAAATAAGTAGAAACATCTTACCTCTAAAGCTTGATGAAATCTCCCTTGTAAAGCTCTCCAAAATCGCCCATAGCATATGAAAAATGGTGAGAAATGACAAAAATCCGTCTTTAAAACATTCTGCCCAGGCCTCTTTTTGCACCTGCGGTCCAACACCCGCACCTGCGATTTCGCAGGTGCGACCAAACCTCCGCACCTGCGGTTTTTCCTCACCTCAAGCTAACTTCGCACCAGCGACCCATAATCCGCTTCTGCGACCTCGCAGGTGCGGATATACCATCGCACATGTGCTCCCAGCCATACCCTCAATCCTTTGCACATGCGGTGCCTTTAGCCGCATCTGCGTCTCCGCACCTGCAGCCAAATCCTCGTTGGTGCGGTCACACCACATGACAGAAACCTTTAGCTTTATTCAACTTCAAATATTGATCCGTTAACCACCCGGAATCCACCCGAGGCCCTTGGGACCCCGTCCAATCACACCAACCTGTCCCAAAACATGACACGGACTTGCTCGAGGCCTCAAATTACATAAAACAACATCGAAACGACGAGTCGCTCCCTGATCCAAATATTTAAGAACTTGAAATTCTAAACTTCCACATTCGATGCCGAAACCCGTCAAATCACCTCCGATTGACCCCAAAGTTTGCACACAAGTCATTTGCAACATTACAGACCTGCTCCAACTTCCGGAATTGCATTCCGACCCCGATATCAAAATTTCCATTTCCGGTCGTATTCTTCAAAACCTTCGAATTTCTAACTTTAGCCAAATGACTTCAAAATAACATACAGACATCCGAATTCACTTCCGATCGTGCTCCCAACTCCAGAATCACCATACAGAGCTATTCCCAGACTCGGAATCCCAAACGGACGTCAATAGCTTTGAAATGCGCTTCAAGCCAACTAAGGAAATTCCTTCAAAAATGCTGACTTCCACAATATACACCGAAACGCTCCCGGATTATCCAAAACCCGATACGGATATATTCTTAAGTCCGAAATCATCATACGAACCTGCTGGAACCTTCAGATCCTGATTTCGAGGTCGTTTACTCCAAATTCCAGTCTGAGTCGATTCTTCCAACTTAAGGCTTCTGAAATGAATATTCTCCTTTTAATTCAACTTCGATCTTCCTGAAATTTCAATTCTGACCATACGCACAAGTCAATATACCTGAAATGAAGCTGTTTATGACTTCCAACCACTGAATGACGCACTAGAGCTCAAAACGACCGGTCAGGTCGTTACATTCTCCCCAACTTAAGAATTGCCCTGGAGTTATCTGAAATCACCGTTTAACACCTCGTGCACCTGCCACAACCCAGTTGAACACATAAGCTTGATAAAATTTGAAGATACCCTCCTTTATCCCTACCGCGAGTTTTGAACTCAATTCCAACACCGACAATTCTCTGCTAGGCCTGGTCTAGCATATGAACACCGTGTCAACTACTACACGAGGCACATAACACAATTGTGTACCTTTACTGAATCAGCACCATACACTGCATGATCCATTAACAATGTTTAACCACAATGACGCTCCCTAAACCTTAATAGCCAAAATTCTACGAATCTGGTGCTCTCAATGCATCTTATAGGATATAATCATACATCCTGCTATAACGCTGACGATACTATCACAACAGAGGAGATGTGTAGAAATTCCTAACCAACTGCAGAGTTAATCCAAACATTGAAATCTTTCCTCTTTACTTAGATCATCATCTCATTGCAGATCAAATAATGGTGATTGCCCTGTAGTCTACTTCACAAAATCTCATCGCACTTGACCCGTGATCAAAAAATCTCGTCTCACCCACTATGAACTGTTCAGACAGCAAATATTCCCAGACATGACCAACAGTCGCACACTATGCCATAATGCGCCAATAGGCCACAACTCGATCATGATACATAAGAAATGACCGAGGAAAGGACTACTCAACTTACGCAACTAATATAAACCTTCCCCACAATACAGGAAGCATAACATAAGAGAATAAATACAGGAACCTTACTCATCAACGTACTGTTGCGGCGTGCAACCCGATCAAAATAACATACCCGTGGCCACGTGCCACCCGGTCCTATCATAAAATTTACATAAGGAAATATATACGGGGCTGAATTGCTTACTATTATAAATTACTGAGTATCAGTCACAAGCACGCTAAGTGCATAATACCATTCTGGGGAGACTGATAGAGCCGTATGCTACAAAACTCAAACACAACTGAGGTGCGATTTATAATCTGAATCTCAGGAGCCATCCTGCTCACATAACCTCATCACTACGCGGAATCTCAACACATAAGAAATTGCCAAGCCGTTTCAAAACTCACACGGCACAATCATAATATACATGAATTACGAAGACGAATCAACATCTGATATTCCAACACCCCTTCTCCGCGGAGCGCTATACCGAAATGAACACACATGACTCGTATGGAGCCCAAAATCTTGTTTTAAATCCAGTAACACACTTCAAATTGATTCCGCTTGTACTGAACTGAGCTAATAGCTTCACGTGGGTCCATAATACCCCGACTCTCCTCCTAATGTACAATACAACCATCACAGTCGGGATAGATACCCCACAATCCACAATCAACTGAATCGAACGCCTTCCAGGCATAAATTCTCAGTTAAGCAATATTACATTCCTTTACACTTGGTCTGATCCTTTCAATCCCTCAGGTGACTACAAGTCACACTAATGAAATCTTCCCGCGGTCAAGCTCCCGCGACGTTCACATGAGGTAACCAATATGTACATCCATACCACCGACACCTCTAAGGATGTAAAATAATTCAAGGACCCGTGATCAGTATACAAAGCCTCTTTTACCAAACACCGATCTCAGGTGACACTGAAGACGACACGTTTTTCTTTTCTCATCCGAGCTCATGACATCCTTGTCAACACCAAACTGCAATCTCGATTCTTACTTCCAATTACATACTGCTTACTGCACCTAACAGGCCAATATGTAATAACATAGGAATTCCATCATAACTCCTGAACCACTAATAGGGTGAACACTTCATCATATAGAAACCTTTTACTTACCTTAATTCATGAGAACCATAAAAACACACAAGTGAATTCTCACAATCGCAATACATGCAAATCATTAAGTAGTGGTCTGAACCACCATAAACTTTCCGGGATCCGCCTACACCTGACATGCCATAGCACTTGAATGCCTCCACTGAAAAATTTCCAAATGAAATCTATTACGAAGGCTGACATGCCCCACACACATCTGCACAAACCATACACATACTCATTCACACTGATGGAACTGATCACTGCCGTACATGTTCCATTTCAACCATGGCTAGTCAAATATGTCTTCCTTTAAATCATCTTTAATTGCCTCAGAGATAATAGTAACTCCCTTCAACTCACAGCAACTCAACCCTCACACTTTTCGAGTGACCCTGATTCACGAGATAGTGCTGCCTAAATCCCGCAGCCCATCTCGTACCCTTCCAATAACCATTTCTATGATCCGGAGTTTGTTTCTCTCACTCCTCCAATACTATCATGCATGCCGACAATAACATATAACATTCCAACCTTTTTCCCCTTTCTCAGCAGCTACGCTGCAAAAACTCGATCCTTACTCATATAGCTGCTCGAAATCCTTAAATACAACATTCATTAACCTTCGAATTTACTAGGACCACTGCTGAGAGTCACCCACTCTGACTGAACCCGAATACGATCAGCTCTAAGGCTCTTTTAGCACATGAACATCCTCTCAATGAAGTACGTGACTGAGTCACTACCCTTACAACTTGCATATGCCTTGAGCACAAATTCTTAATCTTCCAAAGCCTAACCCTGGTCCAATAGGACCTACTTGTGCACATATTCATCAAATCCCATGCATAATCACCATTCTACTCCTTTCCCTTAGCTGAAACAACTGGCCAATACACTGACAATCCGCAACCCCATGAGAACACAATCCTACAACCCAACTGCAGGTAGTGGGACTCCCCCACTTAGCCCGAAGCTACATCCTTGCACCACTCCAGACACTGCTGAGCTCTTTTCTTATTTTTTTACATGACCTTGCTCAACCAATCCGTCCAATTCTTCCGAATTCGCCTGTTAGCATTCCCCAAATACTCAAATTCTCTAGCACCATTCACACATTCTGCCTCCTACCGAATAGCCACTAAGATCCCTCACAGAAACTTGACAACCCCACAACCGCTATCCTACTCACAGAAGATAACCCACGAGTTGAAACTCACCAACCGACGCCTTCCACTACGCTGTGAGGCACACTTTCTATGACATCAAGATCCCCATCCTAAGCTTGTCCACATGCACCGACTTCACTAGTCCGCCCTCTCCTCATGGACATCCACTATGTGTGCTACAATACCTTCAAATTCCAAGCTATACTGCATCCTTCTTCATCCCTAACAACTCCTCTCTGTTGCATCCAACCTCCCGTCGAATAACCAACATTTTTAGTTTAAGATTGTGGACCTAATCCCTGTCCACTAAAATTCTCAAATCACTGCAACTCCTCCTCAAGGTTGGCAACCACCTTACCACTGAACTCATAGGCTACACTACCACTTCCCACTTAGTTGAAATCATTCCTTCAAGCAACTACCCGACTTCCATCTCTGACGCCTTACTTTTAGAGATTTAGCCGCCACCTGACACTTTTCGCATGTCTCCCTTCATCGCATGCTTCTCAATTGCGGCCTCAATGCAATAACATTCTCTGTAGCTCTTGAACCAGCAAATCACCATGACTTTGATCTCTCCGAAGATCACCTTCCTCGAGCTACCTTCCTTATAAGCGC
Organism: Nicotiana undulata; assembly: GCA_005239495.1. NCBI lineage: Eukaryota > Viridiplantae > Streptophyta > Magnoliopsida > Solanales > Solanaceae > Nicotiana > Nicotiana undulata. The sequence continues at coordinate 55,877 of ML270733.1, read as the reverse complement.
TTATTCAATACTTTAACCGCCGCACACCACGGGCTATGACAGCTGCTTCTTCAATACTATTTCACAACACTCTGACCAAATGAAACCGAAGAACTATAACACCGACGAGCTTAACATGTTCTATTTGATCAAACATCGATACCACAACACAGTTGAATACCCCTCCTTGCTCGACATCACCAAGTCTTATTACCTTACCAATCCGAACCGGATCGTTCATAGACCAGATGCCTTTCCTCTGCCAGAGCTAAATTACTAAAATCTCAAAATCACACTCTGAGAAGACCTCCCTTCAAGCCATTCATCACCCCCATCCTACGGGCAAGCATTCTACCGCCATATCAACATCGCGCGATAACCAATCCAAAACACCATAATAATCTGAGCATAGCCTCAAGGCTCTCAGAAACACAGCTACTGAGCTGAAATAACATAATATTCTTCTGCAGGGCGACAACAACAACCAAATCGACTAAGCATGGAAAATATCATGCACCATATCTGTAGCATCATTACAATTCCTCAAACTCTCGATTATAGGAAGTGTTTTGCGACGTATAAGATTGAGTAGGAAGAAACATAGGCATAAGCCTTAGGGGAATCAAATCGCACGATGAGATATCAAGAAGGGAAGTACTCCTAACAGCCATGTAGCCTCTCAAAGATAAGTACAGACGTCTCCGTACCGATCCACAAGACTCTACTAGACTTGCTCATGACTCGTGAGACCTACGGGAACCTAGCGCTCTGATACCATGTTGTCACGACCCAAAATCTTTACGGTTTTTATGGCGTCACGACCGAAAATCTTTATGGTCATGATGGCGCCGGACACCGCTGTCAGGCAAGGCACTCATTAATTGGTTGAAGTAAATCTCCGCTTTATTGACTTCAAAATCGTTACCTTTCATTGCATTTCATAATTAAATAGATAAATCTTCGTTAATTGAATACGACAGCAAATCAATTCAGTTTAATCAATTAAATCCCAACACATCCCCAGAACCCGGTGACACCAGTACACGAGCAACTTCTAGGAATATACACAATTATACAACACTTGCCCAAGGAACAAATTGGATGAAGACTTTAAAAATAAATGCAAATAGATAGAAGGGAGACTCTGACAACTGCGAAACGCCTCCGGAGGATGCAACGCTCCTAAGTTTCCAAATCAGCCACTACTATGAATGTACTTGTGCAACAATGAACAAAAAGTGTAGTATGAGTACGAAACTAACGTGTACTCAGTAAGTATCCCGCCTAACCTAAGAGAGGTAGTAACGAGAGGTCAAATTATACATTTGCTAAAGGTCAATTTAGAATATTCAAGAGTGACACTAAGCATGATTATCATAGGCACTTTATTAAGTTCAGTAATAAATAATGTCAGCTCTTTCCACATTTAACACTTTAGTTCTTCGTTATATTACTAACAATTATTCAACATTGGTGATTTAATCAGATAACAACTTAATCAAAAGGGGAAGGAACAACTTTTTCCAAAAATCCTTAATAACTCCAAATTTCCTAACATTTCAGTTGACAACTTTAAAGTTTCAGGTCAGTAATAAGGAAAAAGTCATAGAAACTATGCAGCAAATATAATGTGCAAGCAATGCCGAGGGTCGAACGTCACGGACAAACAATTATAAACTGTGCACTATTGAGGGTCGAACAGCTCGAACCATAGATGCACCTATTCACCCCGCTCGCGAATCGATCATGCGACGCTGTTATACATATAAATAAAAATGGCTAGCCTGCTCGCGAACCATATCTGCAACTCAGGTGCTCGTAAGTACACATAATCACACAGTGGATCCAAATTTCATCCGAAAAACGGTTTCTCACAGAAGTAAGAAAATTCTCTTTAGGTGAACATGAAGATAGTATTTAAGTCATTTTTTGGAAATTCGTTTTTCAAGTTTAATAAGGTTCTACATATTACTGATTCATTTGGAACACAATTATACAGGGAAGGATCCATTTTCCTCTCAAGTGATTAAGGAAAATAAGCTCTGGCCTTCTTAAGTATTCAATTATTAACTCGATAACATCATTAGGCTAATCTCATAGATAAAATCACAGGTACAACAAGTAAGGCATGCTAGTGGGTCCTAGACTACCCGGACATGGCATAACAGTAGCTACGCACGGACTCCCGTCACCTCGTGCGTACGTAGACCCCCGCAAGTAATAGCTTATATTCATTTAGTTCACCTATGGGGACAATTCCCCTTAACAAAGTTAGAAAGGAGACTTACCTCGCTCCAAAATTCCATAAACTGTTTTCAAGCCTTCCGACGACTCAAATGGATGCACGACGCCCCCAAACTATCCCAATAACGACAATTCGATGGAAGTATACTCTATTGTTCATAACAAACTCAAATTACAAAATTCCCCAACCCGGCTCAATTAAATGACCAAAATGCCCACGTGCCCGGACTTCGAAATTTCTTGAAGAAAATCTCTACCCATAGCTTTACTAGTTCAAATATGCAATTTACTCAAATATTCGAGCTCAATTTGTGTCTAAAAATCAAATTTATCAAATTCTAGGTTTTTTTCAAAATCCCCATGTTTTCCCACAATTTTCATGATCAAATCCATGTAATAACCTTGTATTTAACTTGGAAATAAGTAGAAACATCTTACCTCTAAAGCTTGATGAAATCCCTCTTGTAAAGCTCTCAAAAATCGCCCATAACATATGAAAAATGGTGAGAAATGACAAAAATCCATCTTTAAAACATTCTGCCCAGGCCTCTTTTTGCACCTGCGGTCCAACACCTGCACCTGCGATTTTGCAGGTGCGACCAAACCTCCGCACCTATGATTTTTCCTCAACTCAAGCTAACTTGGCACCTACGACCCATAATCCACATCTGCGACCTCGCATGTGAGGAAATACCATCTCACCTGCGCTCCCAGCCAGACCCTCAATCCTTTGCACATGCGGCGCCTTTAGCCGCACTTGCGGCCAAATCCTCGCAGGTGCGGTCACACCAGATGACAGTAACCTTTAGCTTTCTTCAACATCAAATATTGATCCGTTAACCACCCGGAATCCACCCGAGGCCCCCGGGACCCCGTCCAATCATACCCACATGTCCCAAAATATGACACGGACTTGCTCGACGCCTTAAATTACATCAAACAATATCGAAACGACGAGTCGCTCCCCGATCCAAATATTTAAGAATTTGAAATTCCAAACTTCCACATTCGATGTCGAGACCCGTCAAATCACCTCCGATTGACCCCAAATTTTGCTCACAAGTCATTTTCAACATTACAGACCTGCTCCAACTTCTGGAATTGCATTCTGACCCCGATATCAAAATTTCCCCTTCCGGTCGGATGCTTCAAAACCTTCGAATTTCTAACTTTAGCCAAATGACTTAAAAAATAACCTACGGACATCCGAATTCACTTCCGATCGCGCTCCTAACTCCAGAATCACCATACGGGGATATTCCCAGACTCGGAATCCCAAACAGAGGTCAATATATCTGAAATGCGCTTCAAGCCAACTTAGGAAATTCCTTCAAAAATGTTGACTTTCATAATATACACTGAAACGCTCCCGGGTTATCCAAAACCCGATCCGGATATACACCCTAGTGCGAAATCATCATACGAACCTGTTGGACCCTTTAGATCTTGATTCCGAGGTCGTTTACTCCAAATTCCAGTCTGAGTCAATTCTTCCAACTTAAGGCTTCTGAAATGAATATTCTCCTTTCAATTCAACTCCGATCTTCCTGAAATTTCAATTCCGACCATACGCATATTTCAATATACCTGAAATGAAGTTTTTCATGACTTCCAACCGCCGAACGACGCGCTAGAGCTCAAAACGACAGGTCGGATTGTTACACCGGCCAAACCCGTTCTAACCTATCTGGTACCCTCATCCTCTTATTTCTTTAGTCATTTATGTTAAAATTATTTGTTTAGTTTTAGTCTTAGGTTTCCTGTTTATTACTGATTTTTAGAGTAAATTAGTCCAGGTTTAGAATTTAGTTGCTTATGTGCCTGACTTAATCAACTTAATTGTAGTAAGGGTTCTCCAGAATTTTTTTTAAATTAGTCGTTTAATTCTAGTTTGCTGTTAATTACTGATTAGCTTAGGGTTTCATGATCTTCCATGAACCTGTTTGATTCTGAGGTGACAAATTAGCCTATGTCGAATATATTTACTCAAAATGAGTATTAAATTTGTTGTTTTAGTTTAATTGAATTAGGTTTCCATCTCTTATTTTATTTGCTTCATTGCCCTTGATTATTTGAATTCTTGACTTCATTAGCTTATCCAGTAGGAATCAGTAACCTGAACACCCTCCATTGATGGTTTTATGTTTCTATTTACTCCTAAAATGTTAGGCCAGGTCTTCTTTGATCTATGTGTTTAAATCTTGTTCATTCTATCTGCCTTTTCTCTTAATTTGTTCTTGTGTTGATTAGATTTAAATTTTAGCCATTCAACACTGCTTAGGTAGTCTAGATGTTCATGTTATTCTTTCTGTTGTTACTTCCTAACCTATAATAATTAGTAATCATGTGTATTTAAATGATGGCTTAATTGATTCATTCTAAGTTGTTAGTAATTATGGCTAAGTTTAAAATTAAATTCTGATTCTATCAATTAGTGGAATACTAGTTACTTGTACATGACTAATTAGCCTAGGTTTATGTTGAAACTAAAATTCTAACTCCCAATTTATGATAATTAAGTCTAATTACTTAGCTAAACACCTGATAAGATCACTTGAAGTGGTTTGGTCTAAAATCCTGAAAATAATTTACATAGGATCAATTGCTAGTCTTTATTTAGGAATTTAAAATTTAGCTTCTTCATTAGTGGTTAGCTATTAAGCTTAATCATTCAAATATGTCAAAATTAGTCAACACTAATAAATGACTTAACCTTAAACACTAAGGGGTAATTTTAAGGTGTATTGCACGGTTGTTTAGGAATGTTAAGTGAAGAATTTTGGCTGTAACAACGCAAGAAGCTTCTAGAATAAGGATAACATCAACAAAAAAAAATTTTCACTGAATCAGACTTTTAGTTAAAAAAAACAGTAATTTTTCAAGGGTAAATGGGCTTGTAAATAGAAGAACCTTCTAGAAATAGTACAACTGTCCTAGCTGTTACAAAGATGCCGAAAATAGGATAAGAAGGACAACAATATTTGTACTATTTTAAGATTTTTTAAAGATAAGGAATAATCCTAACATATCCCCTCCCTATGTTGCCTATATAAAAGCTACTCTATTTCTGAAAATTGGACACACAATATAAGAAACAAAAACTCTCTGGAAACTGATAGAAAGGCTGCTCTTAAAAATACAATCTAGAGAAATTCAGTATGAAATTTACACACACATACACTCATTAGAAAATACTATTATTAAGATATACAACTACTCTGAAAAACAAAAAAAACACTGAAAATACCCAAAAAATGGATGCAAAAACATCTTGAAAACTGGTTTTCTTTTAGTTTTGGTTTTCTGAAAAACTGGTTTAACTGCTGATTTTCCGGGAAAAATGTTCATATGGGTTGTAGTTTTCTGAGTCAAATACTGGGTTTATTGTGCTGATAGTCCTAGGTTTTTCTTTGGCTGGTTGCTGCTCTTTTGTTGCTGTGTTGAGCTCACAAAAATTATGGTTTTCTGACCTTTATTTGGTCACATATTCTTGTTATTTTCTTTCTCTTTTAAAGGTATGTAACAACCCTTTTGTATTAAATAAAACCTTATTTGTTAAATGTCTATTTATGTTTGTTTTTAAGCTAAAAATTTGTTGTGGCTATTTGTGCTTCCTGATTTGCATGAACGTTACTTGTACATGGACAACAATACTGTCCTTAGTTTGAAACAACATTAGGGAAGTGAATCTGGCAACTAGTTGGTCAGATTCACGCCATAATAATGCATAACTTTTTTTTATGTTTAGTTATTAGAAAAAAATCAGTAAAATTGCAGGTATATGATTCTATGGTTAAAAACATGAGCAACTCTAGTCTGATTAAGGCTGAAACAACAATAATTTCGATCTGCTATTTAGTTTAGGACATTCATTTTTATGTATAATAGAAAAATTGTATTTTTATGACCTTGTGAAAACTCCAGCTTTGTAAAACAACTGTCTCCCCTCCCTTTTTCCTTATGGACTATTGTAATAGATTGAATCATCTGGTTATTTTTAATGACTTAGATTTCTGCTTCTAAATTGAATATAGGAATTGGGCTAGACTTGTAAAAAGTAGCCCAATAAGCCTGAACAAGTCTGAACCCAGGTCATTGGGCCTGGAGGTATAGAGTCCTAAACTATTCTATTAAGATTGCTGTTAGAAAAATTATTTTTGATTCTCCAAAATCCAATTTTAGCCTACATGGACTTTGAGTCCACTGGACTCCATCGACATCCGTGTCACGACCCAAAATCCATAAGGTCGTGATGGCGTCGGACACCACTATCAGGCAAACCAAACCTTAGTTAGTGTAAAAATAAATTCCTGTCTCAATATTTTCAAAATCGTTACCTTTCACTTTAATACATAATAACTAGGTGAAATCCATTTAAGTAAAAACAACAATCTATTTTTCTATTTTAATAAAATATATCCCAGAACCCGGTGTCACGAGTACATGAGAAATTTCTATGTTCTTATACAATTATTACAAAGCTTGTCCAAAATACAAGTTGGACAAGGACTTTAGAATAAAATAAATATAATACATAGAGGAAGACTCTGTCGGCTGCGGATCGCCTCCGGATGATGCATCTCGCCTAAGTCTCCAAACCAACCTCATCGCTATGAAAGTACTTGTGCACCAAAATGCACAACAAGTGTAGCATGAGTACGGAAATAACGTGTACTCAGTAAGTATCACGCTTAACCTCAGAAAGGTAGTGATGAGAGGTCGAATTAGACACTTTCTAGGGGTCAATACAATATGATATAGCAATATATGACAGCAACAAAAGGCATACGAGGGTAATAAAATCAATAAACTTTAGAAGTAACTGCAATGCAATAAACACTAGAAGTAAATCAATAATTTCTAGTTAATTTTTCCCCCAAATATCCGTCAAGTCATTATCCATGAAATCATTTAACAATTTACGTCTTTAATACAACTTTACAATTCAGGTCACAAGTGGCATATCATATGTATATATATCTGCGTAGGGAATGCCGAGGGTCGTTCGGCCCGAACCAACAATAAAAGTAAATTGTGTACTGCCGAGGGTTGAACGACTCGAACCATAGATGCATCTATCTGCCCCGCTCGCGAATCGAACATGCGACGCTATTAACATATTTTTAGGGCCACCCCGCTCGCGAATCTTACATGCGACTTGGGTCCCCGTATAAATATACATTAATACTGGGTCATCCTGCTCGCGAATCATACATGCGACTCAGGCACCTAAAGTAACACATATTCATACCAATAAACCACGTTATTATCAGGAAAATTGGTTGTTCAATGAAGTGGTAAAATTCTCCTTTTAATACACATGAGAATAGCATTTAAAACCTTTCTGGAGATTTACTTGCCAATTTCGACAGGGTTCCAAACTCTATAGATTTATCCGAAACACAATTATATAAGGAAGAATCAATTCACATTCTAGGTGATAATGAAAAGTAAGCTCTGACCCTTTTAAGTATTCAATTACTAATTACATAATATCACCAGGCTAATATCATTGATAAAATCACAAGTACAAAAAATAAAGCATGCCAGTAGGTCCTAGACTACCCGGACATAGCATATTAGTAGCTACGCACGGACTCCCGTCACCTCGTGCGTACGTAGCCCCCACAAATAGTAACACATATTTAATTAGTTAACCTAGGGGGACAATTCTCCCTCACAAAGTTAGAAAGGAGACTTACCTCGCTCCGAAATTCCATAACCGACTTCCAAGCCCTTCTGACGACTCCAATTGATGCACAATGCTCCAAAACTAGCCGAATAACGGGCAAACCAATGAAAATATACTCTAATACTGGTAACAATTCAGATTATATAAATTCTCCACTTCGCCCAAGGAATTGACCAAAATGACCTCGGGCCTACGTGCCCGGATTCCGAAATTTCTCGAAGATAAACTCTACCCATAGCTTTACTAGTTCAAATATATAATTTACTCAAATATTCATGGTCAATTCGTGGCTAAAATCCAAATTACTAAATTTCTAGGTTTTCTCTAAATTTCCCAAATTTTCCCACAATTTTCATGTTCAAATCCATGAAATAACCTTGTATTTAACTTGAAAATGAGAAGGAATCACTTAAATCTTGATGCTTGATGAAAATCACCCTTTCAAAATCCTCAAAAATCGCCCCAACCATGAGAAATATATGAGAGAAATGGCAAAAATCCGTTTTAAATTGAACACTGCCTAGGTAAACCTTCTGTGTGATCGCACACAATTAGCCGCGATCGCATAGGCCAAGCATGCTGCCCAGATTTATTCTCCGTGATCGCACAAGCATGCCTGCGATCGCACAGGCCTTTTTCCAGCTCCCTCCAAATCCTTCTCTGCGGTCGTAGCTTCAACCATGCGTTAGCACATGACAACCCAGCAGCCCTCAGGTGCAATGTGCGATCCCGCACCCTTTTTTGTGATCGCACAACAATGGCCGCGATCGCATCTCACACCAGATGCACCAGCAAACAACAACAACAAATCACTCAAAAATGACCCACCCCAAAACACACCTGAGGCCCCCGGGACCCCGTCCAATCACATGACTCAGCCCCATAACATCCCACAGACTTGCTCGAGGCTTCAAGTCACATTAAACAACGCTAAAATCATGAATCGCACTAAAATTCAACTTTATGAACTTTGAAATTTCTAACTTCCACATCCTATGTCGAAACCTACCAAATCATGCCCGATTGACCCCAAATTTTGCACATAGGTCATATTCGACATTACGGACATGCTCCAACTTCTGGAATCACATTTCGACCTCGATATAAAAAAAATTTCCACTTCCGGTCAGATTTCCCAAAGACCTTCAAATTTCTATCTTTAGCCAAACGACTTCAAAATAACCTACGGACATCCGAATTCACTTCCGATCGCGCTACCAACTCGAGAATCACCATATGAAGCTATTCCCAGACTCAGAATCCCAAACGGACATCATTATCACTGAAATGCATTCAAGCCAAACTTAGGAAATTCCTTAAAAAATGCTAACTTCCACAATATACGTCGAAATTCTCCCGCATTATCCAAAACCCGATCCGGACATACGCCCAAGTCTGAAATCATCATACAAACCCACTAGAATAGTCAGATCCTCATTCAGAGGTCGTTTACTAAAAATTCCAATCTTAATCAATTTCTTTAACTTAATGCTTCCGAAATGTGAATCTTCCTTCCGAGTCAACTCCGAACTTCCCGAATTTCAACTCCGACCGTACGGATAAGTCATAATACCCGAAATGAAGTTGTTCATGACTTCCAACCGCTAAACGACGTGCTAAAGCTCAAAATGACCGGTCGGGTCGTTACAACCCGGCCTAGTTAGGCCTTGTCTTGAGTTAAACTAAGACATCCTTACCATATTGACCCATGTGAGTTTTGGTTCAACAAAATACAAATTTCATATTACATAAGAGAAAGATGTTTAAACTTGTTAGACGTTTTTAATATCATCTATGACCTTAACTCGAATCATGCTTAATGGGACTCAATCTCGCAATAATGTGTTGAACACCTATTTATGGTCTTTCATTCTATTAATTTATTTGACTAGCTTGTAATAGTCAAACTATATACTCATGCTATAACGTTTATTCATATGCAAAAATTTACAAGCGATTTCATTTTGTACACTTTGATTCCTTTATGTAGTATTTTTTCTAGCTGGACTGTTTACCTTTTCTCTTCACAATAGCTAAAAATATGGCTGGCCCAGTATGCTAAAATGAAACTGGGCCAGATTTAACAATGGCCCAAATCCTCATCTTTTAGACTAGCAAACTTAGTCTTAGAAGGCCTTGAACAAACTTATACTTTGTAGTCCAAAAATACATTTTTCACTCTTAAAATAGTATTACAAATAACTTTGGAAAAACAAAGAACTTATGAAAAATAATAGTTTGCTTTAGATATGCAATTAAATCATCGTGACCATAGTCATGATTACATAATCTCCATTCGGGTTTGCATTTTATGCAACCCGACCACAACATCAAACAATAATTAAAATCAACACGTTGTAAATTGCGGGTACATTTCATGTGGCGCGTTTGCAACGTGTCCAAAAACGACAAGTGCACGCCATCGTTACTTATTTTAGAATAATCCATAAATATTAAAAGCGGCTAAAAAGTAAAAAGGCTAAAATGCACAATAGATTTAAAAATATATAAATAATTTGATAATTAGTCCAATTATTAATAGTTAAGCGACCGTGGTAGAACCATATAATTCGGGACTACCTAACACCTTCTTCTAGGTTAATAGAATTCCTTACCTAGATTTCTGATTCACATACTTTTTAACAGAGTTAAAAATTTGCTCGATTTGAGATATTAAAAATAAATGGTGTCTCGAAACACGGTAAAATATTAAGGTGGCGACTCTGAATCAATAAATAAATCCCAAATTCGATTCATGTTACTTAAATTGGAAAAACTCCATTATCCCCACCCCTATCGAGAAAAGGGAGGTGTGACAGCTCTGGCAACTCTGCTGTGGATCGAATCCAGAATCTCTGGTTTAGGGTTCAAAAAATTCGAGCTTAGAATAACTGTTATATTTCGCTTTATTATCTGATTTTTACCTTTTTGAACCTAATGTGCTAAATGCCACTTTATACCGATTTAATATTATTTGGATTGTATATAAACTGTTATGAAACCCTCTTCTCTGTGAGTCTTCTAAATCATCTGGGAAGTGTGCACTTCTTGTGACTTCTTTACTGTTAGAGTCATATCAAAATTTAGAACGAGGTTCAAACAAGTTCAAAGCCGGTGAAGCTTCTGCATTCCCGGTATGCTGCCCCCCGGCTTGAGCTGTCCGCTCGGGTGTGCCAGGTCTAGAACAAAACCCCTGGATTTAAACTTAGAATGACATAACCTCATGCCGGATCCCCAGTAGGTGCATTTGTTTGCATCACATGCATTTGAGTTAGGGGACTAAACACAGGGATTGGGTCCGTCAAGGACAGGTGAACCCGAAATGAAAGACCATCCTGATGCATTTTACCTGCTAAGTGTACATTATTTGTTTCGGCTTGTTTGTTGACCGGCTAAACAAAGAAAATAACAGAAAAACCAAGAGTGAAATAGGATAGAAAATTTATCAGATTTTGAAAACCCCGATACTTGAAAATGCCTCGAAATTCTGCCAAAACTTTTGAAAATGTATTGAGTTAGATTCATATTTTTCAAAATTACGTGTAAAGATTTCTCGAACTACGCATGTTTGATTCCCACCGATGTGGGACACGTAGGAAACCTCATCGGGTCCAACCCTATTTTTGCAATAAAAACAAAATACGAAATATTGTCATAAATAAAGTTAGGTGATGCCAGTTTTGCATAAATAGCCAGAAATGTCCCAACAGGGTGCCGGAAGGCTGTTTTTGCACGAATAGACACTTATGGTCATTTTTCAATTTTTTGACTAATTAGCAAATACAACCCTAAGATCTTGCTTCCTGAAGTGCTGAAGGGTCGTATTTGCAAAGATGTTCCATTTTAATTAATTACAATTGTTTGCAAAAATAGCACTTGTTTAGGTAAAAATAAATCAAGATATTTCTTTTTAACCAATCACTTTAAATAAATGTGCAGGATGAGCACTATTGAAAATATACCTTTCAAAGTTGTAGAAGAAATCCCGATAGGACTCCATATGTGGTGGAATGACCTGGGGGAGGTCAGTAGAGGTGCTGTAATAAAAGATTTAGGCGGGCTCACCGGCCTCTTGAAGATTAAACCAAGGCTGGAAATAATTGAGGTTTTAATACCATTTTGTGATCCAGTGCACAACGTGTTCCATTTCTCTGATTTTGAGCTAACTCCAATACTTGAGGAGATAACAGGCTATGTTGGTCTTAACGAGAATCTCAAGAAACCAGTGGCACCCAGAGCTGTAACTCCTCACAAATTCTTGGATCTTTTAAGCATTAGCTGAAAGTCAAAGATGAGAACTTAGCTGAGGGATTCTGCATATTCTACTTTCTCTACCGTCGTTATGGGGACCCTCGTTGTTTTGATGCTCTGAATACCGATTTAACCCACCAAGGGAATCAAAGCAAATGGGAAGCACAACTTTATAGTAATTAGAGACTGTTCTTTTAATGAAACCATTCAATGTAACGGCCTCATCCATACCATAGAAAATATAACAACAGACTGGGTCTCCACCTCTAAGAAGTTAACCTCCACTTCCGACCTTCCGGCTCCTTCTTCACTAAGTGGCCATGTAGTTGAGTTGTAGCTGCAATGGGGCACGTAGCCTGAGTGCTCTGATGAAATATGACCCTCCCAAGCCTAAGGCAATTTCTACCACTAGCCGACACAAAGAATCATACTGCCTTGAGTCGTCCAAAATTTACAATCATTTTTGAATCCTTTAATGAGTCTAGGGACTCGTCCTCTGTCTATGCGAACCAACGTAGGAGTGTGACGGGTTAACTTATCGAACCTGATGGCATATTCCGATACCGTCTTATGACCCGACACAACCATAACTTCCACGCCGAGTAGACTTTTGTACACTGCATGTTGTTTGAATAAATCCTCTGGTACTGAGGTATAGGGTTACTAAGGAGGTAGACGTACCGAAATTCCCAGCTTTATCTCTTGCAAAAATCCCCGGCCTTATACATTCCAAACCAAAACCGATATGAACGTGGCCTCTCAATCTATTCCTTGACAGTGGGCCTCCCCACGTGGAATAAGTCATAGGTCACAATACCTGATAATCCAGGATGTTAAACTCCATAGCTCATATAAATCAATCCTGTTGCTTTACACTTATTCCCATGGTGTGCAATACCTCATAGAGGCGGTCAAGAAAATCATGTGGGTCTTCAAAAGATATACCACNTGATCTAGTCCACATATACTGACTAAGCTAGAACCTCCGCATCTAGATCCATTTGAGACTGTACAATAAGTTCTGACGTTCGAGCTTTAGACTGCGCTCTGCTTCTGTCTCTTCCCTCGATCATAGCTGTCATTGGGGCTTCATCTCTTGTCCGGTCGTAGAGGCTTCGCATGTTGTCGAGATTAGTGAGAGGACAAGAGTAGGCAAGTTCAATCATCAATGATAGAATAAATTCGCACGATGAAGATGAAGAAATGTGGAGTTATTCCTAACTTTGCAGCCTCTGAGGGATCCGTGAGTTGTGAGACCTAAGCAACCTAGATCTCTGATACCAACTTGTCACGACCTGAAATCCCACTTTCTGGCCATTACTGCGTCTAACGTTGAACCCGCTTGACAAGCCAACATTTGAACTAAATAAAACTCATTAACTAAAATGAACAACATAACTAAGGCATTGATGGTCAACAATATGAATGTTAACAAATTAACAAAAATAATATAGCAACTTCGAAATAAAACCCATATACAAAACCCAGAACTGGTGTCACATACTCACGAACTGTCTAAGAGATTACTAAAACAAAGGTCTGAAAATAAGTACATATGACTTTCTTTGAACTATAAGATAAGACAGAGCTGAAAGTGAAGGGTAAAAGGTGACTCCAAGGCCCACGAACGTANAGAACATGCTAGGGGTAAAAGGGGCAACAAAATGCTAGCACAATAGAACAGGGTAATAACTGAAGTGTAAAAAGTAAAAGAAGGAATTTAACGTCTCATGTTCCCTCGTGCATAATCTCATAGTCACTCGGCACGGAATGTCCCCTCGTGCATAAATAGTAACACTTGACACGGAATGTCCCCTCCTGCAATAAATAATCAACGATCAACACGGTATGTCCCCTCGTGTGATAAATAACAAACAATCAGCACGGCATGTCCCCTCGTGCAATAAATAATAAACGATCAACACGGTATGTCCCCTCGTGTGATAAATAATAAACGATCAGCACGACATGTCCCCTCGTGCGATAAATAATAAACAATCAGCACGACATGTCCCCTCGTGCAATAAATAATAAACGATCAACACGGCATGTCCCCTCGTGTGATAAATAATAAACAATAATCACGTCATGTCCCCTCGTGCGATAAATAATATAAAAGCAACAATATAATGTGAAAATCAACAATAAGAAGTCTCAAGTGTATGGAAATACTCAATAAAATTCTACCATCCCGGCAAGGGACTCAGCTATAACCAACCTCGCATCAGAAATACAATTTCAACAGTAAAATCCTCAAACTGAAACAAATAACACAATAACTCCCCATGTCATGAAACAACATCAAGGTATCACTTCTAAATCACAAATTACTCATAGTACAGAGAATATTAAGAACACGGTATGATTCATCACAATTGACTCACGGGCATGCTTGACCGCAACATATAGGCACTCCTCACCCCGCCTATACGTTAGACATGAATTACACAAAGCCAATAAGACTTTATATCTAATCCCTCAAGCTAAGGTTAAGCCAAACACTTACCTCGGGTCATAAATAGAGCAATCAACCCTCTAACACCGCCTTTCTTATAGAATTCAACTCCGGAACGGTATTATCTAGACATAATCAACCCATGTATATCAATAATGGCTCAATAAATCAAACCCATAGCCTAATTACTAATTTCTAAGCATTCTTCCTAAAATTCCAAAATTTGACTCCGGGCCCACATGGTCCAAACCCGAGGCTCGGACCAAAATCCGA
>ML270733.1:28930-40618 GCA_005239495.1 Nicotiana undulata | reverse complement strand
TCCCCCCGGCTCCCCTTACCCACCTAATACACTATGCGATCGCGGAGGGTGCTATGTGATCGCATAGTGTAACAGTCTACACCCAGACACGAAGTTATGCGATCACGGACCAATCAATGCGATCGCATAGAGTAATGGAACTGACACCAGCAAAATGCAATTACACCAGATTTTTACACTTTAACTCACCCGGTTAGCTACCCGAAACTCAGCCGAGCCCTCGGGTCTCAAAACCAAAACCACACACAACTCCCAAAACATCATACGGACGTGTTCAAGCTTTTAAATCATCAAAATATCATCAAAACAAGGAATTAAAAATCAAAACTCATAGAAATTTCTTAAAACTTCATAAAGCTTAACTTTTCCAATTTTGACTCGAAACACGTCATTTCAAGTCCGTTTTACACCAAATTTCACATATGAGTAAAATAACATATATTAAACCTGTTCCGGGCTTCGAAACCATATTACGGGCTCGGTAACATGGTTTTCACATAATTATTCATTTTCAAAAGCCTTTATTATTTTCAGAAAACAATTTCCTTTAAAAATTCATTTCTCGGGCTTGGGACCTCGGAATTTGATTCCGGGCATACGCCCAAGTCATATATTTTCCTACAGACCCTCCGGGACCGTCAAATCACGGGTCCAGGTCCGTTTACCAAAAATGTTGACCAAAGTCAACTTTATTCAATTATTTATTATAAGAACTCCATTTTTATCAGATTTTCACATAGAAGCTTCCCGGCTACACACCCGGGCTGCGCACGCATATCGAGGTGAGATCAATTGAAGCTTTCGGAGCCTTGGAACAAAAATATATCAAAAATTACTTAGGATGACCTTTTGGGTCATCACACTTTGTGAATCATATCAAGGAATATAGTACTCATAGCTCTCATGTAAGTGGCCCCTGCATTCTTTAGACCGAATGGCATTATCTTGTAGCAATACACTCCCCACGGCGTAATAAAGGCCATTTTCTTAGCATCTTCCTCATCCATCCAAATCTGATGGTAACCAGCAAAATTATCTACAAATGACTGTAGTTCGTGCTTGGCACAGTTGTCAATTAAGATGTGTATGTTTGGCAAGGGGAAGTCATCTTTCAAACTGGCCCGGTTAAGATCTCGGTAGTGGACGCATACTCTGACCCTCCCATCTTACTTTGGTACAGGCACAATATTGGATAACGATGTAGGATATTCGACCACTCGAAGAACCCCAGCGTTGATCTGTTTGGTGACCTCTTCTTTGATTTTAAAGCTCATGTCTGGCTTGAACTTTCTGAGCTTTTGATTCACGGGTGGGCATGTTAGATTGGTTGGCAGTTTGTGGGCCACAATAGATGTACTGAGGCAAGTCATGTCGTCATATGACCAGGCGAATATGTCCTCATATTCCCTTAAGAATTTCGTATATTCCTCCTTTTTTGACGGCGATAGACGATGCTGATGCGTGTTTCTTTGACTGACTCTGCGTTTCCCAGGTTGACGGCCTCAGTCTCGTCCAAATTAGACTTAGGTCTGTTCTCAAAGTTCTCGACCTCCTTAATAATATCCTCAGGTATATCATCCTCGTCTGACTCAGGATTTGTTTGTTGCGTTGCCTCATTGCAGGCCACGGTCGTCGGTTCATCAAGATAAGTAATAGTAATAATGTGTAAATAAAGTAATGGGAGGAAAACAGTAACAAGTAAATATAAGATTTATAAAGAAACTGGGAATGCTTTGATAAATTGAATAATTGTTTGAACATAGGAGCTCTTTCTTGCAGAAATTAAAAATGCAAAATGGAGGAAAATTCTTTAAATAAATAAATTGTAAATAATGCTTGTTAGCCTTGCTACCCCGATGCTCGACGGGCTTTGGTTGTCTTGACGGACTAATTGTTGAGATGTGATCCCTTTCTCACGACTTGTATGGAAGGGCCTTCCTCCCCCTCCTCTTCAAGAATGACACAGCAGTCCATATCCTCATCATCCAGAAATAGATCTCTTATGGTTAATAGCGCTTCCTCCTCGTATGTATCATATATTATGTCAGCTGGATGGAAAGTATGCTCTATGCGGGGTATTGGCTGCTCTAATGGGTAATAGGGGCCGTGCCATGGTGGCGACCAGTCTTGAACTCCTTCCAAGTGTACTCGTACCCTAGATCAAAAGTAGTACCGTGCTTCTTGAGTGTTATTGGATTTGTTATTCCTTGAAGATGCTTACCGAGCCCTTTACCCGGCTCGTACCCTTACCAGTTCAGTATGCGTTCGGTCTTACTGACCCACCACTTTTCTTTATCAATGGCGTTAACACGTTCTACATTGTGATAGATTTCTCCGCCCAACTTCCTCCTTCCATCGATGACCGAAAAGGTCTAGCGACCGTAGATATGGTTGTTACCGTCGCCATGAATGATGACCTCTTGATGATTACATTCAAACTTCACAGCTTGGTGTAGGGTTGATGCCAGGCCCCAGGAGCGTGGATCCAAGGTCGTCCCAATAGTAAGTTGTAGGACGCAAGCACATCTATTACTTGGAATCTACATCGAACCAAGTTGGTCCCATCTGTAAGCATAAGGTGATTTCTCCCATGGTGGACCTTTGTGAACCATCAAAGGCCTTTACGTTGATCTCTCCTTCCTTTATCTCATGTAGACTCTTGCCCAATCTCTTGAGTGTGACCAGCGGACAGATGTTGAGGCTGGAACCCCCATCAATTAGGATCCTTGTGATGAAATGATCCTCACATTGTACAGTGATGTGTAGTGTTCTGTTATGCCCTAGCCCTTCGGGCGGTAGCTCATCTTCATGGAAAGTTATCTTGTGACTCTCCAGTATCTGGCCCACGATGTTGGACATTTCTCCACTAGTGATATTGTCTGGCACGTATGCTTTACTCAGCAACCTTAGCAAAGCACTCCTGTGAATTTCAATGTTTTGTAAGAGGGAGAGGATAGATATCTGAGCTGGCGTTTTGTTCAACTGGTCGAGGATTGAGTATTCCTTGGCTTGTATCTTTCTCCACTGATCATCTGAACCTGTTTCAATGATGGGGGGACGGTTGTTGGCCTACTTGCTAGACTCGACCAAATGCTCGGGGGTATAAACTTTGCCAGTTCTTGTCATACCCTGTGCAGTGATGGCTTCTTCAGACTTGCCTTTACCTTTCCTCCTTACTTCAGCGATATAGTCCCACGGAATGGCGTCTGAGTAAAAGGGTGTGGTTGTTGACATTTCCACTGGAATAGGTGTGGTCATTCTTATTCCTGTTGGAGTATATGTTATAGATGGCCGGATTGCAACTTCGAGCGGTCGCACAAACTCGACTTCGATCAGTCCTGGGGCCTTTCCCTCGGTGGGTGGTCTTGATTCAAACACAAGCGGAATGGACATGTTTACCTCAACTTCCTCAGATGGCTACATATGGACCATGATCGGATTAGGAGTAATCGCAGGCTTCTTCGGATCTCCCTCGGGAATTAGCCCAACTGATCCCTCAGGATCCCAATCATCTTCAACCTCAATCATGTGGACACCGCCTTTATGGTCGGGCAGGGGATTATTTCGAACATTAAGAGCAAAGTCCTGGGGTAAAATTATCTTATTATCTATGAGGGTTTTTATCTTGTCTTTCAAGGAACAACATTCCTCGATGGTGTATCCCTTCTTGCCGGAGTGGTAAGCACAAGTTTTCTTTGGGTTAACCCACTGAGATGGGTTCTCAGGGATGACAGCGGGGATGGGTGTGATATAACCAGCGGTTTTAAGTTTTTCGTATAATTTGTCAATGGGTTCAGCTATGGAACTATACTGTTTATGTGGACGACGGGCGAAGTTTGGGCGAGGTCTCGAGAAGTTTTGGCAATTAGGTGGTGATTGATAGTGAGAAGGTTGGGAATTGTAAGCATTATAGACGGGAGATGGTTTTGAGTATCTGGGCGAGGTATGCTGATATGTGGATGGTGGAGTTTGGTATTGAGGTGAGGGTGTCTGGTATTGAGGTGAGCTGGTTGGTATGTGAAGGAAGGTGCGGGGTATACTTGGTATTTGGGAGGAGACTTGGCTTGCTGTGCCACCATCACGGCTCCTACATCCCTTTTCTTGGACACACCACCGGATTGCAGAGCTTTATTGGTAGCCTGTAAGGCTTCAAAATTAGTAACCATACCGGTTTTGATGCCTTCCTCGATTCGCTCTCCCAACTTGATGATATCAGAAAACTTTTGCCCCTCGACCATCATCAGTCGCTCATAGTACAGAGGATCCTGAGCGCGCACAAAGAATTTCTTCATTTGTTCCACTTCCAAGGTCGGTCTGACCATGGCAGCTTCTGACCTCTAACGAGTAGCATACTCGCGAAAAGTCTCTGTTGGTTTCATCTTTAATTTTTGGATGTAGAACACATCCGGTGCATTCTCCGTGTTGAATCTGAATCTTTCCATGAAGTCCGTAGCCATATTCACCCAATTGATCCATTTCTTTTGATCCTGGTTGATGTACCAGGATAGTGCATCACCCTTCAAACTCCTCATGAAGATTTTCATGAGGATCCTTTCATCTTTCCCCACGCCGACCAATTTGTCACAGTAAGTCCTCAGATGGACTCTCAGGTCATCAGTACCGTCAAACATCTCGAACTTAGGAGGTTTGTACCCCTCGGGCAGTTCAACATCGGGATGTATGCAAAGATCCTCATAGTTCAATCCCTCAACCCCTTTAACTCCTTCGATGCCCTGAACTCGGTTGGTCAATTTATTGAGTTCCTCGGCCAGATTCTTGATGAGCTTGTCCTTCTCGTCGGACTCATAGGTATCTGGTGTGGAATAAGCTACGGTTTCCACAAAAATGGGGTTGTCATAAACCTGGAGGTGGTCTCTCGTCTGATCCTGGAGAGGCGGAGTATTGTAGTGACATGTGTTGCGTGGTGCTTGTGGAACGGGATCTTTGGGGTGATTGGGTTGTTTGGGGACGTTTTGGGGTAAAGTGGGTTTCAGAATATTTGGGAAGTGAACGTCTGGGACGTTAAGGGAGAATGATAAGTGGTCCAAATTCTTGACGTGGTCAAGTTTCTCTTGGAACTTCAGGAGCTTCTTCTCTAGTGGAGTCATACCCTCGTGCAGAACGTGAATACCCTAACCATCAGCGATCTCAACCTGTTCATCCCTGTTGTCTTTTCTAGTACCACTTGCATCTGCCATCTTGGTTTTACCCTTACATTTCCCTTTAGGAGGACTGGGAGGAGGAGTACGAGGAGGACCCTTTGATCTGGTGAAACAAGCTGTTGATGCCAGAGTGCACGAATGCGAAAAATGTAATTTAAACACGTAATTCAAAAAATGTAAAACGCATCCTAAGTTGGGGAACCTCTTGATGCCCGAGGTAGTCCTAACGACAAGTTAATTTGGAGAACTTAAATACTAAATGCCTCATTTTATTGATAATAAAATAGACGAATCCAACTTGATTCTAAAAATATGTAAAATGTCACTAATGGCCAGTGGCCTTATTACATCAAAAGCAAAGTAAAGACAAATCCTATCTATTTGGTCTTAGAAGGACCTTTCCCAGACTCGGCACCTTTACTTGCCTTGATCAACATTCCCATCTCGCGGAATCCCAGTAGTAAGTAGGTCTTGGCTAGAATTCCTACTTCAATTCCCTCGGTCTTTTGACAAGTCTCGATCCTCCTAAGGAACTTTTCCTCTAAGTCAAATATGCCTCGTTCCAAGTGTGCTAGCCTATGGGTGGAAGTGATGGCCATGTCCTTCCATTCCTCTATCAGCTTTTTGTTGGCTATGTGGATTTTGTGATGATCTTCTTCACAGTCACTGAGCCTTTTGCGAAGCTGGTTGAGCCTAGTTGTTGCCTAGGCTTTCTCATCTATGACCCTATGTCCTCGAGCGAACCCTTGCTCAATACTTCCTCCCCAGTTATCTTCCAACCATCCCAGATAGTAAGGAGAGCAACCAGCGTGATACCTGTCGGGCTCGATAGTATCCTTCTCCAACCGGATCCTGTAGTGCCACAATTGCTGAGGTTGACACTTGTCAGGGCTGTCGCCATCTTGGAAGTCCACCCTGAGATGACTCATTTTCTCGACCCTTGGGACGACTTGCTTCCTTCCTGCCTGCCTCTGTACTCGAATCGGGACGTAAGGGTACGTCCCTCTAAGACAAATCAATATCAGAAACGGAGTGTCTCTAGTCCGAATGATGAATTCGTTGGTCAGGAACCACTCGAACATCCATTGGATCTGATCCTCGGTCAGATTTTCCAATAACTCGACCATCCATTGGCATTCTCTGGTTGTGCAAACATATCAGGGATGTAGTTCATACGCTTTGGATGATGGAAAGCAATATGATCATCCAAAACTCTCCTATGCATGTCTTGACGGTAGTCACCCCTTTGAAAATGCTCGGTGAGCCAAAGCTGAAGTAGCAGGTTGCAACCCTCAAAATGTTTGGCTCCTCATTGACAGTTCTCCAAACCTCGGTATATGTCAGCAACAATCATAGGTACAATGCTGTAATCTTGTCCGTCGATCCCTTCCATCAGCGTCTTGGTAACCATATCCAATCTGGTGTGGATTCTCCCCTTCTTTGTCGGGAATACCATCTATCCCAAAAAATAGAATATGAAGACGAATACCCGGCGGTGAATGTGTCCTAAAGAGGTGAGGGCGAACTCTTCCTGATATGTGCGGTAAGATTGACTACGGCCATACCTCTCGTACAAATAGTCAAAAGGGATGTACGAGTCTTCCAAGCAGACTAAATCCGGATTCTTCTTGAGTCCCATCATCTTGAGAAAACCCCGGCTTGTTCGGTTTTCAGGCATCAATAACCCTTGAGACTCTCAAGGCAAACCAGCTAAACCCCCTACCTTCTCTAGCAGTGGTGTCATCTCATTGTTCCCAAATCGAAAAACCGACCGATCACAGTCCCAGAATAAGGTGGCATCCTCTATCATCATGTTATTATACTGAATGTCCAAGAGAGAGGGCAAGTTGCCCAGGTGTTTTCTGACTGTTGTTTTGTCGCTTGAATGCAAGTCTTCCCACCAGTTTAGAAGTTTTGGGTGGATGTTGGTGACCATGCCGAATCTGGGGACCTCGGGCCTCATCTCTACAAAGTAAATAGGTTAGGCCCTTACCCCCACCAGAATCAACTATTTAACATCAATAATTAGCAATGAGCATATAAGTTCTCCAAATAAATGCACAGAACGTGAAGGCGTCCTTTCGGGTTCCAAGGAAACCCAATGGACTTTGGACAAGGCTATCTTAAAGGCAATTGTGCGGACAACACGTTAGTCTTGCTAGGTTTGACCATGATGCATTGTAATGGTATAAGCCTAGGGAAGATCCCCAGCAGAGTCTCCATGTTGTCGCGCCCCCTTTTTCTATCGCACAGGTTAGGTATGGAGAGATCGGGTTTATCACATTTGTACAACTCTTTAAAGTAAAGGGTTTAAGGAAGAGTCGCCACCTAACGATTTTTATGGTGCATTAGGGCACCTAGAGTTGATAACTCATGAACTAGTTCGCGTTACCAGAGAGTGGGTAAGGGCTTATCCCAAGGGGAAGGTGTTAGGCACCCCTCAAGATCCACAATTGTGGGTCCCAGCCAATGAGTTTTGTGGATTTGGACGGTGAACAAGTAACAAGTAAGGTTCATATTAGAGGGGATTTCAAACAAGCTTAAAAATCTTTAAGAGTTTGGGGAAAGTATAAAATAAACATTTGAAAAAGAAACTGTCCTAGGTTTAAAGTAATACGGATCACTTCAATGCAATACCCGGTATGTCACACCTCGAAGAGGCGGCTACACGTGGTATTAGCGCACCAATCATTATATCTGTATTCTACCCTCCCCACCCCGTAAAGGTTGTTAAAAAGCGTGTGTTGGTACGAATGCTTATTGCGTGCCATTACTCGTCCCATTCTATAAGTCTTGGAGGGTGTTTAGGACTACTAATCCTACAAGGCAGGAACTAGGCTGAACCCTTAGGTTTAAAGGACAAAATACTAGGAGACATACAAAACAAGTAGGACTGCACATACAAGGGAGCATATAAAGACAAAGAAAGGCTCACAGGTCCCTCCACACATAGACATGTAAGTATCACGTCTCAAACACGATTAAAGTCTCAAGAAAAGAGTTCAAAAATAGGAATTTTAGTAAAATAGTAGGTCGTAGGAATCTGAGTTGGAAAACTTAATGAAGACAGAAAATTTAATTAAGACTGAGTGACTTGAAGGATAGTTGATTTCAAAAATACAGTAGCTAAAGGAAGCGGTAAGATTTAGAAGTATGTAGTGATTTAAAGCTTTCAGAAAACATAGAAGAAAGTCATTAAAGCATGGGTTTGAAGTAATATAGTAATTTTAAAATATAAGTGACTAAAATACAGTGGCTTAACGTAGAGTAATAGTTATCAGTTTACAGAGAACTGTAGTAAAAGAAGTAGTAAGATGGTATCAAAATATAGTAACTTTATCAAAATATAGTAACTTTAAAAAATAGCAAGGATTCGAAATGGCATGATTGTGCGCATAGTGAGGTATCTTTGAGGCCCCAGTAGTTTGAAAATTTAATCGGACAGGAATCAGTAAAAGATCAGTAAAAGGAAATAAATGCACAACTTCAAGGCTGTTTAAAATTGAGCAGGAGTTTTAACAAAAAGTAAAGTGAACTTCAGTGAGGTACAACAAGAATGGGAGCAGCAGGGTTCAAAATGTTCAAAGGGGCTGATTAAACAAGTAGAACATAATTGATTTGATTTTAATACGTATTAAGCCTAAAGCTTGCCTAGGCGTCGTATACATTGCCTACTTATTTTTAAAGGATGAACATGCTTATTTAGATTCTGATTTTAATAGATACATGTTTGCAGGAAATTGTTTCAAGTAGATTAAACATATTTTATGGGTGTATTAGATTATGTTAACTAGGCGTTCAAGTTTTGATAGATAATAAGTCCTAAGGACAGGATATCTAATGCACAAAGTATCATCCTAAAACATGGTTTCTATATGTCATGTTTATAAAAATGCATGAGCAATACATTATGGAAGCTTTTGTTACTCGTTTAGTTATACTGGGAACATGGTGTCAGATGGTATAAATATAATAGATATGTTGAAATGAAGAACCTAAACATGATTTTTAATGCATGGTATGCATGTCTTAAGCATGATACTATTGCATACATAGGGAAATAAAGCCTATAGTCATGATTTCTACCCATACTACACTAAACATGCATAGTTCCCTCCCATATTCACTATCCAGCCCCAATCGTTTGTTTACAAATTATTGGAGACCATAGCAAATGAATTACAGTAATTGCGATGAGGAAAAAAATAAGTTATTCTATAAGGAGCCTTCAAACAGGGCCAACCTTCCAGCCTCACCCCTTTCGAGCTTCACAACCTTACATAGCCCGGGTGCGGCAATGCTCCCAAAGGCCCTTGTGAGGGCCCTGGCCAATACTAGCACCCAGCAATTGCCAAAGTTGAGATAGGTACAGTGTAGAATTACCTGCCTCAGTGTGTCAAAGTTCAGAGGGAACTCAAGGTCCCTAAGCAATTCTCACACTTAGGAGGTGGAACCTATAGGTCTAAGAGTAGTGTGAAGTGCAGGAAGGAGTAGTTTAAAAGAGTTTCCATAACAGGAGATTTGTTGTAAGACAGCACAACACTAGTTACAGTAGCTCAACAGTATATGATTGCATACAAGGGCCATGGGGAAAGGGAACAGGTAGATCACATAATGCTAAAGGAGATACAAAGACTTATGAAAGCTCATTGAAGCATGACTACCCAAAATCAGAATATTCAGGGGATCAAGAAATGGTCAAGCTTAGAAATAATACTAAACAGTAACAGGGACAATTATAACAGGTAAGATAAACAACAGTTAGAAGCATGTAGATCAAGAAGAGCATTCAAAGTGCAAGGGATCAGGGGAATTAGGGAGTGGTAAAGTATAGGCATGACAATATACAACAATAGGATACATGCATAGCAAGTAGAAATTAGGAATAGGAAACAGTCATATTTCAGACTTAGCATGTAAGTCAGAAGAGACAAGACATGGTAAAGTACTAAAACAAAGATTCAATTGCATGTTGAGCAGTAGAAGCATAAAGAGAAGAAAATCAGGAAGATAATGAACTGAAACAATAATAATAAACACCTTGATTGGGGACTTGAAGATTAATTAGGACATACCAGTAAGAGGGAAAAAGCAGGATGTAAAGAGCAAAGTGGTAACACAATATTAGCCTTGGCTTACAGCCAGCTAATAATAGGCAAGAGCAGAGGAAGTAGTAGATTAAAAGAGAGAAGAGAAAGAGCACAAGAGAATGTAGAATAGTATTGTTGTGTGTGTTTGTGTGTTGTTGAAAAAGCTAGAGCTTTTTATAGTTGAAAAACGAGTAGCAAATATGGTAAGAATCACAATAGCATGGTAATCAGAGAACTCCGAATCAATCAGTCAGGAAATTAAGAAACGGTTCCCTTAAGTCAAGGGATCTCAAGAACTCAAATGGTTAAACATATAACATATAAGGTAAATAAAGTCAGTACAAGACCAAATAAGGAAGGAATCATAGTTCATTAAGTATAGGGTAAACAATTAAGGCTAAGTTCCAAAAATTCTAATTAAGGACATAGACAATAAGAATATAGTACCACATCAGACAAGTTAAGTGAATCGATTGGTTCGAATAGGAGAGGTAAAAATTAATGTCTCGAAGGAAAGTTTATCAATCAAACCCCAATGTATGGAGTCCAGAAACAATCAAAGAAGAGTCACAATTCTATATTCATCATATAAATAGACAAGAATGACCAGACATAGTAAATAGGCAGGTTGAACAAGTGTTAGTAGAAAGATGCAAGTCTGAACAATCGAGATAGACATATGCACATAGGGGTGGTATAAGTTAAGCTAATAGAACTCAGTAAACATATTCGAGGCAGATAATCACGACAAATCAAACAAGAAACAAGCAGAGTCATGCTAATACACAGAACCAACGAAGAAGACTTAGTAAAATTAGGGCTTTTTAACAGAAGCAAGATAAAAAGCAAGTAGAATCATAGAATCATCATGATATGCAAAGAACAGACTTAAAACCAAGAAGAAACTCAGTTCAAAACAAGCATAAAAAGGTTCTGAGAAACCCTAGTTTTAAAAGAAAGTAAAAACATTTAAAAGTCAAAGATTCTTAAAGATTGAGTCAAGAATAATGTAAAACATAAAGAAACAGGCTTGAATCGTTTAGAAACACCATAGACCTGAGAGGTTTAGGCAAAAATTAGGGTTTCAGAGAGGATTGAAGATAACCTGAAAACCTGATGCGAAGCTCGAAGGTAATGGTGATTGTGGCATGGTCGTATAAAAAATCCCATCGGAGAAGGCCGGATAATCACCAAAGAAGGAGCCCCAGTAGTGGTCCAGCAAGGTTGAAACCCATGGAGGTCTCAAAGACGGAGATGATTGGAGAGATAAGGCTTCAAGGCGGCTGGTGGTTGAAAGGAGGTGAGCCTGGAAGTGGCCGGAGATGAAGGCTGGAGACCATTGGAGAACCAGAAGGTTCTAGGGAGAAGGGGGAGAGGAAGAGACCAGAAGAGAGAGAGAGTCAATCTCGAAGAATGAGAGAGACGGGGGGGGGGGG
>ML270733.1:0-28865 GCA_005239495.1 Nicotiana undulata | reverse complement strand
AAGAAGAAGAAAGTCAATCGCGAAAAATGGGAGGGGGGGGGGGGGGGGTAGGTAAGGGTTAATTAAGGAAAGGGATGATCTGGGCTATTGATCTCATTTTATCAACGACTAAGATTTAATCAGGGGTTGGGCCGGGTTAATATTGGGTTTGGGCTAGGTTAAATAGTCTGATGGGGTTAATTGGGTTTAGAGATTAGGTTAAAATGTGGCTAGAATTTAAAATAATATGGCTAATTGTTAAATACCCGTAAAAATATATAATTAATTAATTAAAATAGCTAATAGTTGTATAAAAATAAAATAAAGTTAAAATAGGTAAAATTACAATAATCAAAAAATGTAAGAAACATAAATTCAAATTTTAAATGGTATAGAATGTCTAATTAGGCCATAATTGCAAAGTGGTTGTAATTGTAATTAAATATGACCCAATTTGGCCATTTATGAAATAATTGGATTTTAATAAGTAAAAAGTGATTATGAATGACATATGGAACTGGAAAATATTTTGAAATTATTTAGAGCACAATTTATGAATTATTTAAATATGAAATATTAAAATAAACAGGAAAATAATTTAATAAAAATATGGAAAAATATGGAAAATACTCATTATTACAAAGAGTAATTTAGAAAACTTATTTGCAAGTTTGCGAATAATTTGAGGAAAAATTGGTTATCAACACTGGGGTAGTAGCCTTCTTGGACTTAGGAGTTCTTTTATTTTTGGGATTATAGGACTCCCCCAACTTCCTCAGCATCTCAGCCAACGTTTCCTCAATAGATGAACCAAGTTCATCTACTGATTGTTGTAGGCTCTCCAGTCCTGCTGCTGCTTCCCCAGAAATGCTTCCCCCTAAAGTTGTGACTCCTTCCTCATCAATCACAGGAGCGGGGCCACAAATAGCCAGAGTGGCACCGTCCTTCCCAGATCCCCTTACTGAGCTCCCTTCTCCCTCTCTCTCAAGGTTTATATTCTTACCAAGTTTTCTCCGCCTATACGGCACCTCTACATCCACAATCGACCCAACCAAAACAAATATGTTCTTAGCCATATCAGTTGTTGACCCAACTTCAAGATTTCCCTGTTCAGTGTAAGATGAACCTGGTGCTTCATCCTCATTAGCGGATTGGAAGGATTCACTGGAGGATTCAGAATCTTAGACCTTGCTAGCCTGAAGTATTTCTTATAAAAAATTTGCACGAGAACCAGAAGCAATTGATTTCCTGGCCAAAACATTCACTCTACGTGCCCTGGGGGCTAAAGTAGGGTTAGGTGTAGGTTCAGGAGTAGGTTCAAGAACTGGAAGGTTTTGGGGAGGTTGAAGATCTGGTTGGAGAATTAGAACTAGACTCACCGTGCTCATAATCATTGGTGGATAAGGAAGATGAAATAGGGGGTGGTGAAGACATTTTTATGAAGAATTTGGAAGAGAATAATGTTGATCAGTTTTGGTTTGAGAGGAATGAATAACTAGGTTCGATGGTTGTACTTTTGAAGAGGGGAGGTAATGATGGCCTTTTAAAGATGTGGTCATTAATTGTACAACGGGAAGATGTATTAGTCAAGTGGGAGTCTAATCGTTGTAGGAGTGTCATTAATTGGACGGTTAGGAGTCCCTAAATCTAGGCTAATTAAGATACGATGGGACTTCTTGAAACTGGTTCATTTTAGGATAAGTATAGAGAATTGGAAATTAACAAAATATAGATAGAGTCCTGCTCACGTGTGACTATAATTAATTCAAGAACTATATGTAGATGAGCACGTACCTTGTCAGTCAGATGAACCAGCCGCGATGAACCAGGTTCATCGTGTTATACTCTTTAATATGCCTCAATTTACAAAGATAGAAAAATATCATTAGCAACTAGGGAATCATATAAATACATGGCAAGAGAGTATGGCAGTAAAGTCATGATACTGAGCAATGATTAGTCCGGTTAATTATCTATTTTAGTGTTTCTAGACAATTTGTTTTTTAATTTTTTAATTTTTGTTTTTTAATTAGGTGATCTTAATCATCCCTAATTCAAGCTGGTTTCTCTCTAAATGCTCCCTACTCAGTGCTTTAGTAAAGATATCTGCAATTTGCTTGTCAGTAGCACAAAATTCAATTGAGATCATTCTTTTTTCATAGTTATCCCTTAAGAAATGGTGTCTAACATCTATGTGCTTAGTTCTTTTATGATGAACCATGTTCTTTGTCATACTAATTGCACTAGTGTAGTCATAGAAAATAGGAATGCATCCAACCTCTATACCAAAGTCCATGAGTTGTTGCTTGATCCATAGCAACTCTGCATAGCATGAGGCTGCAGCCACATATTCATCCTCAGCAGTAGACAAGGCTACTGAATTTTGTTTCTTGGTGGCCCAAGACACAAGGCAAGAACCCAAAATGTGAGCCATGCCTGAAGTAATTTTCCTGTCAACCAGGAAAGCTGCATAATCTGTATTAGCATATCCTACAAGGTCAAAATTACTACCTTTAAGATACCAAAGGCATAAATCAGTAGTGCCTTTCAGATATCTCAAAATTTTCTTCAATGTAGTTAGATGGGACTCCTTTGGATTTTCCTGAAACCTAGCACACAGTCCTACACTGAACACAATATCAGGTCTGCTGGCAGTGAGATATAATAACGACCCAATCATCCCTCTGTATAGTTTCTGATCAACGGATGAACCAGGTTCATCCAACGACTATGAGGGTTTCAATTTCTTTTGAGTCTTCCATTTTAAATATTTTGAGTAATTCCTTCACATATCTTTGTTGATGGATCATTGTTCCATTTGGGTTTTGCTTGATTTTCAAGCCTAAGAAAAAGTTTAGCTCACCCATCATACTCATCTCAAACTCACTCCCCATAAGTTTAGCAAATTCCTTACTCAATTTTTTAGAGATCGCCCCAAATATGATATCATCCACATATATTTGCACAACCAGGAGATCCTTACCTTTTTCCTTTAAGAACAAGGTACTGTCAATTTTACCTCGTTTGTATCCATGTTCTAGTAGGAATTTTGATAGTCGATCATACCATGCTCTTGGTGCTTGTTTGAGTCCATACAAAGCCTTGTCATGTTTGTATACATGGTCAGGTGTCTCCTTTCTTTCAAAACCTGGAGGTTGTTTTACAAATACTTCTTCCTTTAGATAACCATTGAGGAAAACACTATTTACTTCCATCTGATGGAGAGTGAATTCCATGTGTGCAACAAATGCTATAAGAAGTCTGATTGCCTCCAATCTTGCCACAGGAGCAAAGGTCTCATCATAGTCAAATCCCTCTTCTTCACTATATCGTTGGACAACCAGTCTGGACTTGTTTCTAGTAACAATTCCATCCTCATCGAGTTTGTTCCTGAAGACCCACTAGGTGCCAGTTACTGATCTGTCTAGTGGTCTGGGTACCAAGTGCCATACTTGACTTCTTTCAAATTGATTCATCTCTTCTTGCATGGAATTTACCGAGTCAGCATCCTGTAAGGCTTCACCAATGTTCTTTGGTTTAATCAAGGATAGAAAGGCATCAAACGCACACAGATTTTTCAAGAAGGATCTTGTTTTGATTTAGTGTGAGAACTCTGATATTTGTGTGGTTTGAGCAACAATTGTTCACTTCTAGATAATCCCATGATGTCTTGTTGTTGTGGAACAGGATCAGGGCCAAGGTCCATAGTAATTTGCTGTTGAATTCCCCCTGTTATAATTCTTGGGGTAGTTGGACCTGGTCCATCACCTGTTCCATCTTTCATATTTGCTTCAATTTATTCACTGCTTCTGACCAGTCCAAGCTCCTCATCTTTTGGTACATGTCTCTCAGAAAGAGTGTTAGTTTCATAAAAAACAACATACACACTCTCCTCTACACACATAGTTCTTTTATTATATACTTTATAAGCTTTGCTATGTGATGAATAACCCAAGAATACTCCATTATCACTTCTGGGATCAAATTTACCTAGGGAATCTATGCCATTGTTGTGCACAAAGCACTTGCATCCGAAAGCCCTAAAGTGAGATATGTTGGGCTTTCTCCCTTTAAGTAATTAATAAAGAGTTTTCTCTACCAGTGGACTGGTCATGCATCTATTTATTATGTAGCATGCAGTGTTTATTGCTTCTGCCCAGAAGCCGTGGGGTAGTTTTCTAGAAAGAAGCATGGTTATCGCCATGTCTTCAAGAGTTTTGTTCTTTCTTTCAACATCCCCATTTTTTTGTGGGGTTCTAGGGGCAGAAAAGTTGTGATTAATACCATGTTCATCACAAAACTCAGCAAACTTTTCATTCTCAAATTCAGTACCATGATCAGATCTTATTGATTCTAGTTGAATTCCTAACTATTTTTGAGTTTTTCTAACAAATGAGGTGAACATATCAAATGCTTCGTCTTTAGATGTCAGAAATAAGGTCCAAGTGACCCTTGAGTAATCATCAACTAGCACCATTACATATTTCTTACCACCTCTACTCAGAGTTCTCATAGGACCACATAAATCCATATGAACCAGTTCCAACGTCCTGGTTGTACTGACCATTTTCTTGCTTTTGAATGAGGATCTTACCTGCTTCCCCCTTGCACATGCCTCACAAACTTTGTCTTCCTTGAACTTAATGTTAGGAAGCCCTACCACTAAGTCCTTAGAGACTAATTTGTTAAGCTGATTTAGACTCGCGTGACCAAGTCTTTTGTGCCAAAGGAGGGGATCACTGTCCAACACACTTAAGCAAGTGAGTTCATTTTCAGACAGTGTGGACAAGTCTATGACATAGATGTTATTCATTCTTTTTCCCTGCAAAACAATCTTGTCAGTAAGCAGGTTAATCACAAAACATTTTGTGGAAGATAAAGCAACCAGGTTACCTCTGTCACACAATTGTGACACACTGATCAGGCTATATTTCAAGCCATCTATCAAGTACACATGTTCAATGGAACGTGTGTCATCCTTACCTACCTTACCAACCCCAATAATTTCACCTTTCTTTCCATTTCCAAAGGAGACATTTCCTCCTTTGAGGTTTTCAAGTGAAAGGAACTGTTCCTTGTTCCCTGTCATATGTTTTGAGCAGCCACTATCCAAGTACCAAATTTGGCTGCTTCCTCTCACTTGAACCTACAAAAAGAAATCAGGGGTTAGTCTTAAGAACCCAAACTAGTTTGGGTCCTTTTCTATGAGAGAAAGGATGAATTAAGCTTTTTCTGGCCCAATTTGGTAACCAGTTTTTCTTTTTAACAAAACTCTCATTTCTTCGACTGGCCTGCTCTTTTGCAGTACATTCAATTTTGTAATGACCAGTCTTACCACAATGGGTGCAAGTTTAATTCTCAGGGAGAGTGAGATACTTACTTTTAGGATCCCACTTGGGCAGTAGACTCCCAAAGGCAAGTCCTCTCAGGTTGCTACTATGATTTTCTTGAAGCCATGTTAAGGCATCAGAGGATTTATTTCCATTTACAAGTTCGATCTAACTCATGTTTGACTTTACCAAGTTCTTCTTTAAGAGTCCTTATTTGTTCATCCTTGGTATACATCTTATCTTTTAATTTTCCCATATTTTTTTCTAACATGGTATGAGAATGATCAACAATCTTTTTACTGGATCCTAGTTTTAACTTTAAATTTTCATATTTTAGCTCTAGAATCTCAGTTTCAAGTGGATGCACCTGGTTCATCAGGACAGTGTTTTTCTTTTCAGATTCACTTACTCAGATTTCCAGGTTCATGCATTTTGCTTTTAGCATTGCACATTCTTTAGAGAGTTGTTCTTTCTCTTTGGTTGTTTCTTCAGAATCATCCATGAAATCCAGTAGCAACTCAGAGAGTTTCTCTTTAGATAGGAACTTTATTTTGTTTTTTAGATGGGAGACACCAACCTCTGGTTTTTCATTTGATTCCTCATTGGATTCTCCAATTTCCATGAGCGCATGTTCTTTATTCTCACCATCTTCTGATTCTTCATCTGAGCTTTCCCCCCCAAGCTACAACCATAGCCTTTGTTGTGGTTTCTTGGGTTGGACCAGTTTCTTCTTCCTGTTCCTTCTTTCAAATCTCTCCTTTTTCCATTTCAATTCCCACTGAGGACAATTCTTGATATGGTGGTCAGTCTTTCCACACTTGTAGCATCCCTCGTTGACTGATCTTTCTGGAGCTTTAGCTTTGTTGTAGTTTCTATCTCTTGAGATGCCCTTTTTCCTTATGAGGAAGTTTCGGAATTCCTTAGTGATCATGGCCATGTCATCTTCCTCCAGATTTGCTCCCTCAGTGATTCTCAGTGCTAGACTCCTTTCCTTCTTTGGAGCATCCATTTTCATTGTCTGCCTTCTGAGTTCATAGGCAGTAAGGTTTCCAATAAGCTCGTCCAATCTGAGGGTTGCCATATCTTTGGATTCCTGGATAGGAGTGATTTTGCTTTCCTAGGAAATTGGCAAGACCCTTGTCAGGATCTTCTCCACCCTGTCCTCTTCAAGAATGACTCTACCAAGAGACTGGAGTTCATTTGTCAGAGTTGTGAACCTCGTGTCTATCTCTTGGATTGTCTCTCCTTCTTTCATAGTAATGTTTTTATACTGAGAGTATAGTAGAGTACCTCCTGATCTTTTCACTTGAGGTGTTCCTTCATGGTCTACTTGAAAGGTATCCCAGATTTGTTTGGCAGTGGTGCAACTTTGGATTCTGCTATACTCGTTTGGACCTAGTCCTAACACTAACCATTTTTTGGCCTTAGCATTCTCCTCCCATTTCTTCAGATCCTCAGCAGTGCAGTCAACTCTAGTTTTTGGTACATCTACTCCTTCAGTAGTCTTCTTCATGGTGGCTAGAGGATCATCAGTGGCTATGTCCCAAAGCTCATAGTCTTCTCCAATCAAGTGGTCCTTCATCCTGTTTTTCCACCAAGAGTAATATTGGCCATTAAAGAGTGGTGGCCTTGCAGTTGATTGACCCTCCCAGTTTCCAGGTAGAGCACTCATTTTGATCTTTTCTAAGGTGTTAGCCTTTTCAAGGATAACCTGCTCTGATACCAATTGATGTTTTATATGTCAATACCACACAAGAGGGGGGGGTGATTTGTGTGGTGTCCAATTTTCGAGTGCAGTCTCTATAGAAGAACCTGGTTCTTCTTGGTGTTCCAATTTCTACTGTTTGCGGAAAAGTAATTGTAGAAATTCAAGAACACAACAATTTTACGTGGAAAACAACTGGCTCAAAAGGTGAAAAAACCACGACCTACTTCCCAGTAGGATTTTCCCAAACTCTTCACTACAACTCTGAGCCAAACAACATTTACAAAATAAACTCTTTTGTAAACCTAAGGACTAACTCTAATCCCTTTGTGGCAAACTAGCCTCTAGCTAATCGCGAAAAACTTCAAGTTAACTGTAACTTGATCAATGTGTACCTATTACAATTGCTTCTAAAAGCTGAAGATACAATATTTAATCACCTACTACAAACCAACTAGACTCAAAATATAACAGATGGAACTGGTTCTTCTAACTAGTTCAAGTAGCTTTTCTGTCGCATAAGGATTCTGCTTGCAAAATTGCTTTGGTAATTTTGCTTTCAGTTCTTGTTTCACTTCTGTCTTTGTGCGATCTATTCTTCAGCAGAAATGCTTCAACAATTTATAGAATCCGTAGTTGAGATGTTGTTATTCAGTTCTAGTGCAACTCTTCCTTGGTGCAAGAGTTTGTGTTCATCTCAACTTCCTCGATTGTTTCTGTCCTTGCTGAATTCGAACTCTTTCTTCTTATCACTTTGCAACCTTTTCGCTTTAGGAGACAATTCACAGATCATGTTTATCTCCTGTGCATGTACGCTTCTTGTGCCAATGGGTCTGTTTGATAATGTTTGCCCTAATGGACCTGGTTCAACTGGGTAGACATTTGTCAATCTTCTAAACAATGCAGTGACTTGGTTCAACAATATGTTGATTATGTCGTCATGAAATGCCATGAGTGCGATGATATGACCAGATCTACATTCTTTGCCACTGTGATGATTTTTGTCCGTTAGATAATGGATGACCTGTATCGCCTCCAAGAAGACATGGCACGCAGGCCCGCGGCGAGACCGACTGTTGTCCCGTGGACCCTTGGAGTAGTAGTAGAGGCACTTATGTCTTCCTGATTTTCTTTTTCAAGTCCGTATTTTAGTTCCTTTTACAGTCTGTTTAGTCTACTTTGAGTCTAATTTGGGTTTTTAATTTTCAAGAACGTATGTCGGAGTCATTGTAATAGAGGAAAATTTTGATTTTTTATTTAATGAAAATTTGAAAATCATAATGTTTCTTTATTTTCGCATTTATCCTTGAACTACATGATGATCTAATTCACGCGACAACGTGATACGTAGGCAATCAACATAGGATTCAATCATAACCCTAAAAAAGAAAAAAATTAGAAAGAAAAGAGAGAAGAAAAAGAGAAAAAAATATTAAGAAAAAATAGAAGAGCAAGACAAGTAAAAATTCAAAATCTGGGAGACAACAAAAGCCAGGATGAGACATCCAACCGTTGCAATACATATAGAAAAACGTTTAACTGTCTAGGTGCATTGCATACCCCCAACATGCGATTCCCTATATGTTGAGTGCCTCAATCTAACAGTTTTGTGGTGTATGTTGTTTCTCTTAAAGGTTATATTTTTAGGTGGTTGGTTTTTGCGGTAATCTAGCTTCACACCCATAATTTACCAGATCTAAAGGGAATGTCAAAATGACGTCAGAGAGTCACCTACCAATCATCAACCCCTAAGAAGAAAGCCCAATATCAGTTATCCTGACATCTGAGTCAACAACTGATGAAGAAAACAGGATATTGCGTCGCCGCATGTTGGACATGTGGGACGCTTGGTCTAACGGTATAGAACCACCCAGTGCCATCCCTGGTTTTCCCGAATTTATTCCCATAACAAGTGGAACCTCCAACGTCCCTATAAGTTACCCGGCCACCCCGTTCGGGTACCCAACTATGTCAACACATTTCACCGGAATTCCTTATGAGGTTCTCCCCCATGCACTATTTTCGGGAGTATATTCTAACATATTCACCGCACCTAAAATCTCTGCTACAGCACCACCAATAGTATCCGTGCCAAGTTTCGAGCCATCAACATTTACTTTCCATATACCACCATTTAGTTTGGACACGACTCATGTCACCCCAAACTCCTACCCTCAGCACCCTCGGTATGAATCAACCTTAGAACAAGAGAAAGCTGTGAAGAAGCCCGAACAAGAACAGATCACTCAGAAAATGAAAAGCATTGAACAGAGTCTTAAAAACATACAAGGCCTGAGTGGCCAGAAGAGTGTCTATTATGCTGACTTGTGCTTGTTCCCGCACGTTCATCTGCCCATCGATTTTAAGATTCCCAAATTTGAAAAGTACGATGGACATGGAGACTCCATAGCCCACCTAAAAAGGTATTGCAATCAGTTGAGTGGAAGAGGCGGAAAGGAAGAACTCTTGATGGCTTACTTCGGGGAGAGATTAACCGGAATTGCATCCGAATGGTATATGGACTAGGACATCTCCGACTGGCACATATGGGATGATTTGGCTAGAGATTTTGTCACACAATTCCAGTACAACGTGGACATAGCTCCAGATAGACACTCTTCGTCCAACCTCAAGAAGAAATCTTCAGAAAGATTCAGAGAATATGCTATCAAGTGGCGCAAACAAGCGGCTAGAGTAAAACCTTCAATGGACAAGACCGAGATGGTCAGCGTTTTCTTGCAAGCCCAAGGGGCTGACTATTTCCACATGATATCCTCTATGGGAAAGCCATTTGCAAAAGCCATAAAAATTGGGGAAATGGTTGAAAACTGTTTGAAAATGGGTCGCATCCTGAGCCAGTCAGCAATAAGAGCAACTTCTCAAGCAATCCAGAATAGGTCAGGGAGTGCAACAAATAGGAAAAAGAATGAAGAAGTAGCAATGATGGCCTCCGGTCTAAGAAACCCCCGTCAACCCCGAGGTTACTTTTCCAGCACCCCACGACATTACTATCCCCACCAAGATGCGGCATATTCCATGACGCCTTAGCCTTATCTAGTAATGAATGCCCAGTTGTACGCCTGACCGCAATAGCATTATAACCAGAACTGAGCTCCACCTCCCAGAAACAACCCTCCTCACCAAACCCAGTATAATCCATGCCCTCCACAAAAGAATTATAACACCCATCCCTGTGAGCCACCCAGAAGGGCTAATCTTACACCAATCAGTGAATCATATTCTAGCCTTTTCCCAAAACTGGTCCAAATGGGTTTGTTACATCATGTACCCTCAAACAGGCAAAACCCATAATCCCCCTCCTACCGACCCAGTACCCGATGTGCTTATCATTCAGGGGTAGAAGGACACGACACTGAGGATTGCTAGACCCTCAATTGGGTGGTTGAAAATTTAATAGAACAAAAGCGGGTAGGACTGAGGGATGAAGAGGCTCCCAATGTGACCAATAACCCATTGCCGGCTCACAACAACGGGCCAGTTATTGGGATGATCTGCAACGACCAACAGTTTGACCCAGCTTTGAAAGCTATCATTGCCATTGCTGACAGAGAAAAGAAGCCCAAAGCGGCACCAAAGCAAGTTAGAGATGAAATGAAAAACAACTTCACTCCTCATAGCACGGGAAAAGCTGTGGAAACCAAGACAGTGTCAGGACCTCCTAAAGATGTCGTTCTCTATGTTCCCAGGGCCCCCAAAAAAGAACATTTTGTGTTGA
This sequence comes from Nicotiana undulata, assembly GCA_005239495.1. Classification (NCBI taxonomy): domain Eukaryota; kingdom Viridiplantae; phylum Streptophyta; class Magnoliopsida; order Solanales; family Solanaceae; genus Nicotiana; species Nicotiana undulata. The sequence continues at coordinate 18,115 of ML270733.1, read as the reverse complement.
GTCCCCCCAAAGGTTGGAGCAAAATACTAAATGTACCGAAAATGTACGTACCAAAGGGGACTTATGTGGTGCGGGGGCCGATAATTTCACCCAGGCTGGCAGAGCCCGTGGTTATCAACCGCGCATCATGGAACCCCATGAAGGACACCATTGGCGTCCCCTAGAAATACAATAAAACAGTGGTGACGTACAAGGGAAAGGAAATCTCGGGGGAGGTGAATGAAATGAACTCGTCTGAGAAGTACCTCAACATGAAAGAATTAAACAATAACAAACAGAAGCATTTTCCACTTAAAAGGCCAGTCAGTGCTGAAGAGGCAGAGAATTCTTCAGAAAAGAGAAAAATTCTGAGTACACCGTGATTGATCAACTCATAAAGTCCTCCTCTCAGGTCTCACTTTTTTCCTTGCTGATAAGCTCGAATGAGCATCAAAAAGTGCTGATAAAGACGCTTAATGAGGCATATGTTCTGGCCGAGACCACGGTTGAGCAACTAGAAAGAATGGTGGTTGAAGTCAACCGGATCTCATTCAGCCTAAATGACTTGCCTCTAGAAGGGGATGACCACAACAAAGATCGCCACTTGACTGTTAAATGTGAAGGATACTACGTGAAAAAAGTTATGGTGGATGGAGGATCTGTGGTTGACATCTGCCCTCTCTAGACCTTACATAGAATGGAAATTGGAATTGGGAGGATTAGACCCAACAATATTTGCATGCTTGCGGACTTCATGCCCAAATCTTAATACGTTATCTAACCGCGAAATAATAAATCAAGAACTGTAATATGATGAAGATGTGGATGTTAGGGTAATAAACCGAGAACTGGAACAATTTGAGAATAAGCCTAAGCCAAACTTAAATAAAACCGAGCCAGTTAATTTGGGTAGTTTGGAAGAGGTCCAGGAAACCATGATAAGCATTCACACTGATGAAAGAACTAGGGATGCATTGATCCAACTTTTGTTCGAATTCAAAGACGTGTTTGCCTGGTCCGATGATGATATGCCAGGGTTGAGTGTTGACTTAGTGGTGCAAAAATTGCTGACTTATCCCGGTTATTCACTTGTCCAACAAAAGCAGAGAAAATTTAAAACGGACATCAGTGACAAGATCAAAGAAGAAGTCACCAAACAGTGGTCCGATACACCTCGTGGTTGGCTAATGTGGTCCCAGTGCCAAAGAAAGATGGAAAACCCCGAGTGTGTGTTGATTATCGGGATTGTAACAAAGCAAGCCCAAGGATAATTTTCCATTGCCAAACATCCATATCCTTTTTGAAAATTGTTCAAAACATGAGATACAGTCTTTCGTGGATTGATACGCTAGATATCACCAGGTTATGATTGATGAAGAAGACGCAGAAAAGACGGCTTTCACCACACCTTGGGGTACTTACTGTTACTGGGTCATGCCTTTTGGTTTGAAGAACGCTGGAGCAACCTACATGAGGGCTATGAACGCCATTTTTCATGACATGATGCACCAGGAAATTGAGGTATATGTAGATGATGTGATCATTAAATCCAGAACACAAGACGACCATGTGCAGCATCTGAGAACGTTCTTCGAACGTCTGTGTAAGTATGACTTGAAGTTAAATCCAGCTAAGTGTGCTTTCGGAGTTCCTTCTGAGAAGCTTTTGGGGTTTATAGTCAGTCGGATAGGCATCGAGCTGGATCCAACAAAGATAAAATCTATTTGGGATTTGGCCCCTCCGAGAACCAAGAAAGAGGTCATGAGTTTGCTGGGTAGGTTGAATTACATCAGCATGTTCATTGCTCAGTTGACATCCACGTGCCAGCCCATATTTAAGTTATTGAAGAAAGATGCGGCCATTAAATGGACTGACGAATGCCAAGAAGCTTTTGATAAAATTAAAGAATATCTGTCGAATCTGCCAGCGTTGGTCCCACCCAAACCTGGAAGGCCTTTGTTCTTGTATTTGACGGTGTTGGAGAATTATTTCGGATGTGTTCTTGGGAAACATGATGTGACCGGGAAGAAAGAACAATCCATATACTATTTGAGCAAGAAGTTCACAAGTTATGAAGCCAAGTACACTTTTTTGGAAAGAACTTGTTGCGCCCTAACTTGGGTCGCTCAGAAGCTCCGACATTACTTGTTGGCTTATACTACCTATCTCATCACCAAGATGGATCCTTTGAAATATATATTCCAAAAGCCGATGCCCATCGGGAGATTAGAAAAATGGAAAATCTTGCTCACCGAGTTTGACATAGTTTATGTCACCGCACGACAATGAAAGCTCAAGCCTTGACGGATCACCTAGCTGAAAATCCTGTTGATGATGAATATCAACCCTTGAGTACTTACTTCCCGGACGAGGAAGTAAATTTAGTTGAGCAAAATCCAGAAGACACCAACACTTGGAAAATGTTCTTTGACGGAGCTGTAAATGCAAAAGGTGTTGGGATTGGGGCAATCTTGATTTCACCCACAGGGCAACACTATCTAGCCATCGCCCGTCTTCGGTTCTTCTATACAAATAACACTGTTGAATATGAAGCTTGCATAATGGGCATGAACATGGCAATCAATATGGATGTGAAGGAGTTATTGATCATGGGAGACTCCAACCTAACCATTAAAAAACCACAACGTGAATCGGAAACTCGGGATGTTAAGCTTCTTCCCCATAGACAACATGTGGAAGATCTTAGCAAGTGATTTAAAGTCGTTGAATTCAGGTATATTCGTCGATTCCAAAATGAGTTAACTGATGCATTGGCTACCTTAGCGGCAATACTACCATATTCGAGCAATGTCTATATTGACACATTGGAGATTCAAATCCAGGAAAGACATGGTTATTGTAACACCGTTGAAGTAGAGTCTGATGTCCAAACATGGTATCATGATATTAAAAGATTCTTGAAAACAAAAGACTACCCAGAGCATGCCAATGGAGACCAAAGGAGAACCATTAGAAGGCTCGCCAACAGTTTCTTCTTAAGCGGAGAAGTGTTGTATAAACAAAACTCCAGATTTGAACCTGTTAAGGTGTGTGGATGACAAAGAAGGTGAAAAGATTATGAACGAAGTGCATTCAAGAGTATGTGGTCCCCATATGAACGGATACCTCCTTGCAAAGAAAATCCTGCGGGCAGGATATTACTGGATGACCATAGAAAAGGATTGTTTCAGTTTTGTCCGAAAATGCCATAAGTGTCAAATACATGGTGACTTAATTCATGCACCACCCTCAGAGTTGCATCCCATGTCAGCACCTTGGCCGTTGGTTTCCTGAGGAATGGATGTCATCGGGCCAATCGAGCCGAGAGTTTCAAATGGACACAAATTTATCTTGGTTGCTATCGACTATTTCACAAAATGGGTCGAAGTAGTCACATTCAAGGCCGTCACTAAGAAAGCAGTGGTGGACTTTGTGCACTCCAACGTTACCTGTCGTTTTGGTATTCCAAAAACTATCATTACTGACAATGCTTCGAATCTCAACAGTCACTTCATGAGGGAGGTATGTGAACAGTTTCAAATCACACACCGTAATTCCACCCCTTACCGGCCCAAAGCCAACGGCGCCGTTGAAGAAGCAAATAAAAACATCAAGAAAATCCTCAGAAAAATGATTCAAAGTTCTAGGCAGTGGCACGAGAAATGGCCTTTCGCATTATTGGAATATCGCACGACCGTGCGCACATCAGTTGTAGCTACGCCTTATTTATTGGTTTACGACACTGAAGCCGTAATACCTATATAAGTCAAAATTCCCTCCATTCAAATCATTGTCGAAGTTGAAATTGAGGATGATGAATGGGTCAAAACCCAACTAGAACAGTTAACTCTGATTGATGAGAAATGAATGGCTGCAGTTTGTCACGGGCAGTTGTACCAACAAAGAATGGCACGCGCCTATAATAAGAAACTGCGGCCTAGGAACTTCGAAGTGGGGCAACTCGTCCTAAGACGTATCCTCCTGGACCATGAAGAGGAGAAGGGAAAATTCACCCCAAATTGGAAGGGCCCATACATCATAAGGAAAGTGCTACCAAAAGGGGCATTATACTTAGGGGACATCGAAGGAAATAACCCCGAAACGGCTGTCAATGCAAATGCAGTCAAAAGGTATTATTTTTGACCCTTTCATGATGTTGATGCTCCTCGATTGAAATGACGAAGGCTTTCATTCTTGCTATCCCAAACACTATCAACTTTTGTAAACCCGTTTGAGTCGTCTAACTTTCTTTCATCACCCTCTTTGGAACCCAGAAGAAAATGTGTTTCCCTGAACTACGTTTGACTTGATTCTGAAAGGATACGTAGGCAGCCTCTCTCTGGGGTTCAGTCACACCAAAATAAAATTCCACATTTACCCCAAAAAGTGTAAGCTGGGGAAGATGTTATGATAGTTCAGCATAGTTTTTGCCTAAAAGGTTCCAAAGTTGTAATTCAATCCAAATTCTTTTCACCAAAATTCTGTTCAAGTCCTTCCGATCAATCGACAAAGATGTCTAAAATTGGAGGATACAGTTGTTTGGATCTAATACAAGCAAATGAGAGTAAATATAATGAGAGAGTCTTATCGGTGAAAACCCACACGGGCACTGTAAGGCGATGGTAAGAAGATAAATTAAAATGAGAGAGTCTTATCGGTGACAACCCACATAGGCACTGTGAGGCGACGGTAAGTAGAGAAATTGAAAATGAGAGAGTCTTGTTAGTGAAAACTCGCAAAGAGCACTACAAGGAAATGATGAGAAGAGAAATGAGAGAGGTTAGTTGGGGAAAACCTGCAAAGGGCGCTACTGATCGACAATGATAATGGGTCACTGACATGGACACGGTCCGGGGCAAGGTTTCTCAATCTCCAGGTAATAGTTGTGATGAATTTCTGAGAGTTTGACGGTTTGCGTAGATCGGGCATCCAGTCCAAGAATCATGTCATGTTAATTGAAGGCCGCATACACTCTAGATAAGTCCTTCTTTCCTTTCCCTGAATGGGATACCTTTTGTTCAAATTCATTATCCATTCTTTCATTTATTTTCTCTTTGAATCCCTTTCGGTCTAACTCTGTCCCGAAACTAAGGCAAAGAAAGGATGGAAAGACTAATTTACAGGGTTCTCACGTGATACATGATAATATGCAAAAGGCACCTTGCCTCGTCATGGGCATCAAGTCGATCTCGGCTGGCCATAGCGGCCAATGCTTCAAACTCACAACCCTTGAAAGGATAAAATCAAATTGAAATGAAGTTGAAAGGTTCAGTCCCACGTGGCTAACCGTCTCGGTAAAGTTTGGAAATCCGAAATATTCCAAATGCTCTAAAAATTAAAGTTGGATAATAGTTAGAAATGAAAGGCCAATAAAGGCGAATATAAAGTCGGAAAGGTTAATTCCCACGCGACTAGCCATTGTAGCAAATTTGAGGAGCCTAAATCTTACCGATGCTCTGAAAGTCCAAAGGAAAAACAATTCAAAAGTGAAAGACTTACGAAGGCAAAATAAAGTCAAAATGTTGGGTCACACGTGACCGATCTCCATGGCAAAATCTGGAAAAGATCCCCTGGATTAGAGATGAAACCCAATCCCCAGCAAGCAAGCAAGCAGTTGAGATCTTCGTCAAAGGGGCCTAGATCAAGCAGTTGAAATAATCAAGGCCGCAAACCAACCACCATTTAAAACCAACAAATTGTTCTTTGTTTGAAAAATAGGAAACAGGTGCAACCCAGAAACATCAAAATAAGCCGGTGCAACCCAAGAATAAATTGCGCAAGGTCTAGAAGTGGCTCTACAACGACAACTCCAAAAAGGAAAGTTTACTCCAAAACTTCTTTCTGGTATTCATTCATTCTCTGAAAATAATTTTTAAAAAAAAAGAGAGAAGAAGAAATATTCAAACCTAAAGTAGTATGGGGGCCCCAATCCCTAGCTAAACATTTTCTAACCTAGGACATTCCATTCCTCAGCTGATACCGGCATAACCCGATTTCAACTTAGGATCCTGATCCCTAGTTGATCCCGGCATAAACCGATGATTCTTCTAACATAGGGTCCAACTCCTTAGCAGACACCAGCATAACCTGTCGATCTTTTCAACCCTAGCATAACCTGGTGATCTTTTTCCTGGCGACAACATAACTTGTTGGCCTTTTCCAGACGCCAGCATAACCTGGTGATCTTTTCCTGACAACATCATAACCTGTTGATCTTCTCCCGACACTAGCATAACCTGGTGATCCTCTCCTGACAATAGCATAACTTGTTGATCTTCTCCCGACATCAGCACAACCTGTTGATCTTTTCTTGACAACAGCATAACCTGTTGATCTTCTGCCGACACCAGCACAACATGGTGATCTTTTCCTGACAACAGCATAACCTGTTGATATTCTCCCGACACCAGCATAACCTGGTGATCTTTTCCTGACAACAGCATAACCTGTTGATCTTTTCCTGACGCCGGCATAACGTGGTGATCGTTTCTTGACGACAACATAACCTGTCAATCTTTTCAACATAAGGTCTCCAATCCCTAGTTAATTTTACTTTTAGACATAGGGTATCCACCCCCTAGTCTACATTCACACAGGGGAAACCCTTCCCAGCCTTTCATTGCTTTTAATAATAAAGTAGTATAGTTTTTATTATAATAACTCACGGAATTTTCCTAGTAAAAACTAGGGCAGAAAATTTTGTTCGTTTTTTTTTTGTTGAGCAGATTGCAATTTAGGACAACAGATTCAAGACGATCAAAAGAAGAAGTTTCGATCCAGAATAAAAAGAAAAGAAGAAAAGAGAAGGCCGAAACAAAAGTATGGAAGTGGAGAAGACATGGATTACTCAGGACGATATTAGAGCCATCTGTTCCACCTTGATCCAAAATACGACAAGATGCAACTAGCATCTGCGGCTAACAGGCGTCAAGATCCAGGTCAGATTCAGCAAAAGCCAAGACTCAAGACCAAGCCTTAGAGTATACAGATAGAGATCTTGTAACTAGTAGCTGATAGGCTTAGTTAGTGTTTTTCATTTGCTACTTTGGTGTAATAAGGAGCTCAGCAACGATAACAGCAGCAACAGCCGTAGTAAAATCACAGTTGTCCGGTAGTCCCAGCTACCAAAACTCCTAGAACTACACTGACTTGATTCCTTTATAGCAAAGGATATGTAGGCAACCTTTGAAGCAAGGTTCGGTCAAACTTTTCAAAAGCGCTTCGCATGGAGTATTTGAACGGGTAAAACTTGTTCATAACTGCTCACTTTGTCTTTGCTCGAAAACTCTTCGTATTTCCGAGCAAATATGGGCAGCTGTGAGCATATAATATTTCACCTATTAAATACTCCTACAAAAATTTGATAAACAATTTAATTTTATAGGTTTTGTTGAATTTCAGTGTTTGTTTGTGAATTATTTGCATTGTATGGTCATAATTTATCTTTTAAAAATTTATAATATAATAAATAAATAAAAAAATATTTTTAAATTTTTATTTTTATCTTGCATAATTAGGTTTTGGGTTTAATACAATACTTATTTTCCTAATTTAATCATTTTTACTAAGATAAATTAAATAATTTATTCTTTAAGTAATTATGGGTATTAAATTAATGGTTTCACTTTTAATTAACTCATTAATTAAATTATAATTAGATGAAACCAGGCTAAAACTAATTTTAGAATTTTAATTGGTTTACTTGCTTAATTAACTAGCCTAAGTTGTGTAAAAAGCTAAAGACATCGGACTGGGTCATTCTAAACTAGGACCAAGTCCTTCTCCCTAACACCCAAACACACCCAGCCCAAACACTAAACCCGTCCAAATTCCCCCACTAAACCAAACGACTTCGTTTTACCCCTCACCCCATCCCATTCGTTGGATCCTTTGATCAACCGACTCACAACTCCATACCCCTATAATATATAAATGTCTTAACCATACCCCCTACCCCTCAGAACCCATCCCAACACCCCCCAACCTGTCTCCCTCCTCTCTCTCCTCACCTAGTTCCCTCAGCCCGTCCACCACCGTTCTCTGCCACCAGGAAATCGCCTGCCGACGGCGGAACAACTCCAAAGCACCCCCAAAATTTCACCAGACAATCCACTTCCTCCCCTCAACCCCAATCTCTCATCTTTTCCCCAAAAACCCCACCAAAATCAAGTAATTTCAGATCGAAAAATCTGAAACCCTAAAAATCTCTCACTTGTCGATTTTGAAGGAGTCAACGACTCCAACCTATATGAGTCAATAGCTCTTAAAAAGAGAAATTGATTCATGTGGGTTTGACTAATTTTCAAACCCCGCCGGAATCCGGCCAAAGTTCGGCGAGCCAACCAAATCTGGCCAAACACGTTTTAACCTAACTAGTACCCTCCTCCTATTATTTCTTTAGTAATTTATGTTAAAATTATTTGTTTCGTTTTACTCTTAGGTTTCCTGTTTATTACTGATTTTTAGAGTTAATTAGTCTAGGTTTCGAATTTAGTTTCTTTTGTGCCTGCCTTAATCAACTTAATTGTTGTTAGGGTTTTCCAGATTCCTTTTTGAAAATTAGTCGTTTAATTCTAGTGTGCTGTTAATTACTGATTAGCTTAGAGTTTCATTATTTTCCCTGAACCTGTTTTATTCTTAGGTGACAAATTAGCCTATGTCGAATATATTTACTCAAAATCAATATTCAATTTATTGTTTTAGTTTAGTTGAATTAGGTTTCCATCTCTGATTTTGTTTTCTTCATTGCCCTTGATTATTTGAATTCTTGACTTCATTAGCTTATCCAGTAGGAATCAGTAACATGAACTCCCTCCATTGTTGGTTTTCTGTTTCTATTTACTCATAAACTGTTAGGCTAGGTCTTCTTTGATCTAGGTGTTTAAATCTTGTTGATTTTATCTGTCTTTTCTCTAAATTTGTTCTTGTGTTGATTAGATTTAAATTTTAGCCATTCAACATTGACAATGTAGTCTAGGTGTTCATGTTATTCTTTCTGTTGTTAGTTCCTAACCTATAATAATTAGTAATCATAAGTATTTAAATGATGGCCTAATTAATTCATTCTAAGTTGTTAGTAATTATGGCTAAGTTTAAAGTTAAATTTTGATTCTATCAATTAGTGGAATACTAGTTAGTTGTACATGACTATTTAGCCTAGGCTTATGTTGAAACTAAAAGCCTAACTCCCAATGTAGGATAATTAAGTCTAATTACTTAGCTAAACACCTGATAAGATCACTTGAAGTGGTTTGGTCTAAAATCCTGAAAATAATTCACCTATGACCAATTGCTAGTCTTTATTTAGGAATTTAAAATTCAGCTTCTTCATTAGTGGTTAGTTATTAAGCTTAATCACTCAAATAGATCAAAATTAGCCAACACTAATAAATGACTTAACCTTTAACACTAAGGGGTAATTTTAAGGGGTATTGCAGGGTAGTTTAGGAATTTTAAGCGAAGAATCTTGGTTGTAACAACTCAAGAAGCTTCTAGAATAAGGATAAACATCAAAACAAAATAAGAAAATCATTGAATCAGATTTTTAGGTAAAAAAAATAGTAAATTTTCAAGGATAAAAGGGGCTGTAAATAGAAGAACCATCTAGAAATAGTACAATTGTCCTAGCTGTTACAAAGATGCTGAAAATAAGATAAGAAGGACAGATGTATTTGTACTGTTTTTAGATTTTTAAAAGATAAGGAATATTCCTAACATATCCCTTCCCTAGGCTGCCTATATAAAGGCTACTCTATTTCTAAAAATTGGACACACAATATGAGGAAAAAAACTCTCTAAAAACTGATAGAAAGACTGCTCACAAAAACACACAATCTAGAGAAATTCAGTATGAAATTTTCTCACACACACACTCATTAGAAAATACTATTCTGAAAATATACAACTACTCTGAAAAACAGAATAAGCACTGAAAATACCCTAAAAATGGATGCAAAAACATCCTGAAAACTCGTTTCCTTTTAGTTCTGGTTTTCTGAAAAACTAGTTTTAGCTGCTGATTTTCTGGAGAAAATGTTCATCTGGGTTGTAGTTTTCTGAGTCAAATACTGGGTTTATTGTGCTGATTGTCCTAGGTTTTTCTTTGGCTGGTTGCTGCCCTTTTTGTTGCTGTGTTGAACTCACAAAAATTCTGGTTTTCTGACCTTTATTTGGTCACATATTCTTGTTATTTTCTTTCTCTTTTAAAGGTATGTAACATCCCTTTTGTATTAAATAAAACCTTGTTTGTTAAATGTCTAGTTATGTTTGTATTTAAGCGGAAAATTTGTTGTGGCTATTTGTGCTTCCTGATTCGCATGAACGTTACTTGTACATGGACAACAATAATGTCCTTAGTTTGAAACAACATTAGGGAAGTGAATCTAGCCACCAGTTGGTTAGATTCACCCCATAATAATGCATAACTTTTTTTTTATTTAGTTGTTAGAAAACAATCAATAAAATTACAGGTATTTGATTCTATGGTTAAAGCCAGGAGCAACTCTAGTATGATTAAGGTTGAAACATCAATAATTTCAATCTGCTATTTAGTTTAGGACATTCAATTTTATGTATAACAGAAAAATTGCATTTTTATGACCTTGTAAAACAACTGTCTCCCCTCCCTTTTTCCTTATGGACTATTGTAGTATATTGAATCATCTTGTTATTTTTAATGACTTAGATTCCTGCTTCTAAATTGAATATAGGAATTGGGTTAGACTTGTAAAAGGTGACCCAATAAGCCTGAACAAGTCTGAAGATGTTGACCCGGGTACACTGCCCGTGGGTGGGGTCCAGCTTGTAGGAGCAGCACCTGAGCCTAGACCAGTTGCGGATGGCAATCAGCAGAAGATGTTGGATAGATAAACTTGATTGCGCCCTCCACTCTTCGGGGGAGAGCGAGGCGAGGATGCCCAGGACTTCATTGAGAGGTGCAGGGACAAACTGCACAACATGAGGATCCTAGCGTCCCGTGGAGTGGATTTCACCACATTTCAGTTGGAGGGCAGAGCTCGCAGGTGGTGGCAGTTCTATATTCTCAACAGGCCATCAGATTCTTCTCCTGTCACTTGGGAGCAGTTCACGCAGATGTTCTTGGACAGATATATCCCACCCTATGAGAGGGAAGAGCTGCGGCGTCCGTTTGAGCAGCTAGAGCAGGGGCAGATGTCAGTGACAGATTATGAGGTCAGATTTTAAGAGCTGTCGCGCCATGCACTTATGATACTACCCACTAATGCTGAGAGAGTGCGGAGATTCGTGGCTGGGTTGCACCCAGGTATTAGAGCCACCATGGCCCTAGAGGTAGAGATGGGCACTCCTTACCAGCTCGTGGTATAGATTGCTTGCTGGATCGAGGGTTATCGATCGAGGAGTAGGGAGCAGGGTCAGCATGACAAGAGGGATAGGTTCTCCGAATATTTCAGCGATGCCCCAGTTAGGAGCAGAGGTCAATTGAGGGGTTGTCAGCCCAGCAGGCCTTCATATTCAGCACCTCCACTACCTCTTCGAGGTGTTTCAGTGAGGCCTCAGTTCAGCGCCATGCCAGAGCGTTCCTACCATCCTCCAGCTATTCATGGTTTACCCAGTGGTTATTCCGGTCACCATAGATACTCCAGTTCTTACTTCAGTGCTATGCCAGAGGGTCCACATCGCTCTCCGGCCATTCAGGATTGTTCTTCTTCCGGACAGCAAGTTATGCCTCCTGTGAGATTTTATGAGTATGGGGAGTCAGGCCATGTGAGGAGGACTTGTCATAGGTTTTAGGGCAAGGTAGTGCAGCAGGGTTATCAGCCTATGGGTTCAGCACCATCAGTCCGGCCACCTAGAGGTGGAGAATAGGTCGATAGGGGTCGTCCCAGATGGGGAGGCCAGTCAGCTCCTGTTCACTCTGGGGGAGCTTAGTCTTCAGGTGCTACGGCTAGATTTTATGCCATTCCAGCCAGATCAGATGCAATGGCCTCAGACGCCGTGATCACAGGTATTGTCTTAGTATGTGGTAGAGAGGCTTCAGTATGATTTGATCCAAGATCCACTTATTCATATGTTTCATCCCTATTTGGGAATTTTCTGAATGTCCCTCGTGAGTCCTTGGGTTCTCCCATATATGTGTCCACTCATGTGGGCGATTCTGTGGTGGTAGACTAGGTCTATCGGTCTTGTGTGATTACCTTATGTGGGTTCGAGACCAGAGCAGACCTTTTATTGCTCGACATGGTTGATTTCAAGGTTATTCTAGGCATGAATTGGCTATCTCCTTATCACGTCGTGCTCGATTTCCATGCCAAGACACTTACTTTATCCATGACTGAGTCGCCTAAGTTTGAGTGGAGGGGTTCTTCTATTTGTGCATCCAGCCAGGTTATTTCCTTCATGAAGGCTCAACATATGGTCGAGAAAGGGTGTCTCGCCTATATTGCTTAAGTGCGGGACAACACCACTGAGTCCCCGACTACNAATTGGTTCTTATGAGTTATTTTCATTAGGTGCCCTAACGCACCTTAATCCGTTAGGTGACGACTCTTCAAATTCCATACCCCTTTCCAAAAAAAAAATGAGTTGTCCCAAAGAATATCGAAACCCGAACTCCGCGAAGGAATAAGGGAGCGCGACAAATCTTATCTAATGTCTCAAAAAAGATTAAATGGGCTAATTAAATGGGCATGCCACCAGATTGAGATATTGATTTATGCATTGATTTAGCTCCAGACACTCAGCCTATTTCCATTCCCCGGTACTGTATGGCTCCAAATGAGTTGAAGGAGCAGCTTGAGAAGTTGTTGGCTAAGGGGTTCGTCAGGCCGAGTGTATCGCCATGGGTGCTTATGTAAGGACGGGTCTATGCGGATGTGTATTGACTACCGCCAGTTGAATAAGGTTACCATTAAGAACAAGTATCCTCTGCCGCGCATCGATGATTTGTTTGACCAGTTGCAGGGTGCTCGTGTGTTTTCTAAGATTGATTTGAGATCGGGTTATCATCAGTTGAAGATTCGGGCTTCAGATGTTCCAAACACTGCATTTCGTACCGGATATGGTAATTATGATTTCCTGGTGATGTCCTTTGGCTTGACTAATGCCCCAACAATATTCATGGACTTGATGAATAGGGTATTCAGGCTGTACATTGATTCCTTCGTCATTTTCTTCATTGATGAGATCTTTATTTACTCACGAAGCCTGGGTGAGCATGAGCAGCATTTGAGAGTTGTGCTCCAGACCTTGCGGGAACAGAAACTATATGCCAAGTTCTCCAAGTGTGAGTTCTGGTTAGATTTCGTGGCATTCTTGGGGCATGTGGTATCCGGAGAGGGTATCAAGGTTTATCCTCATAAGATTGAGGCAGTTCAGAGTTGGCCGCGTCCTACTTCAGCTACAGATATCAGGAGCTTTTTGGGCCTAGCAGGCTATTATCGCCGATTTTAGGAAGGGTTCTCTTCTATTGCAGCTCCATTGACTAGATTGACTCAGAAGAATGCCCCGTTTCGATGGTCCGACGAGTGTGAGGCGAGCTTCCAGAAGCTCAAGTCAGCATTGACCTCAGCACCAGTTCTGACATTGCCTTCCGGTTCTGGGATGTATACTGTGTATTGCGATGTTTCACGCGTTGGGTTGGGATATGTATTGATGCAGAACGGGAGAGTTATTGCTTATGCTTCGCGCCAGCTGAAGGTCCATGAGAAGAATTACGATGTTCACGACTTAGAGTTGGCAGCGATTGTTTATGCTCTGAAGATTTGGAGGCACTACTTGTATGGAGTGTCTTTTGAGGTTTATACGGACCACCGCAGTTTGCAGCACTTATTCAAGCAGAGGGATCTTAATTTGAGGTAGCGCAGATGGCTCGAATTGTTGAAGGATTATGATATCACCATTGTTTATCATCCGGGCAAGGCAAATGTGGTAGCGGATGACTTGAGCAGAAAGGCAGAGAGTATGGGTAGCTTGGCCTACATTGCAGCAGAGGAGAGACCTCTAGCCTTGGACATTCAGTACCTGGCTAATCGCCTGGTGAGATTAGATCTTTCGGAGCCTCGTCGAGTTCTTGCACATGTGGTTGCTCAGTCTTCGTTATTGGGAAAGATTAAGGCTCGGCAGTTTGATGATATGTACTTAGCAGAGGTACGGGAGACAGTGGTCCAGGGTAGGGCCAAGGAGGTTACTATGGGCGAGGATGGTGTTCCGAGACTCCATGGCCGTTTGTGTGTTCCTAATATTGATGGATTGAGTGAGAGGATCTAGCGTAGGCGCACAATTCTCGGTATTTTGTTCATCTAGGTGCGACAAAGATGTATCGTGATTTGAAGCAGCATTTCTGGTGGAGGCGGATGAAGAGAGACATTGTGAAGTATGTGGCTAGGTGTCTAAATTTCAGCAGGTTAAGTACGAGCATCAGAGGCCAGGAGGCCTACTTCGGCAAATGCCCATTCCTGAGTGGAAGTGGGAGTGCATCACTATGGACTTCGTGGTTGGGTTGCCTCGGACTTTGCGGAAGGTTGACGCGGTTTGGGTCATTGTGGATAGATTGACCAAATCGGCGCATTTCATTCTTGTGGCTACTACTTTCACTTCTGAGAGGCTAGCCCAGATCTACATTCGGGAGATAGTCCGGTTGCATGGTGTGCTGGTGTCCATTATATTAGATCGAGGTCCTCAGTTCACCTCGCACTTCTGGAGCGCATTGCACAGTGAGATGGACACTCAGATAGATCTCAGCTCAACATTTCACCCTCAAACTGATGGCCAGTCAGAGCGTACAGTTCAGATATTGGAGGAAATGCTCAGGGCTTATGTGATTGACTTTGGAGGTCAGTGGGACCAGTTCTTGCCTTTGGCTGAGTTTGCGTACAATAATAGTTATCAGTCCAACATCGATATGGCTCCATTCGAGGCTTTGTATGGTCGGCGATGTCGTTCTCCTATTGGGTGGTTTGAGTCTGGCGAGGCTAAGGTATATGGCACGGATCTTGTGAGAGATGCTTTGGAGATGGTGAAGTTAATTCAGGAGAGGCTCTGTACAGCTCAGTCCAGACAGAAGAGTTACGCGGATCGGAGGGCGCGTGATGTAGAATTTATGGAGGTAGATAAGGTTCTGCTGAAGGTTTCGGCGATGAAGGGCATTATGAGATTAGGGAAACAGGGAAAGCTAAGCCCAAGGTTTATTGGTACTTTTGAGGTATTGAAGCGAGTCAAAGAGATTGCTTATGAGCTTGCGTTACCTCCCAGGTTATCAGGAGTTCATCCGATCTTTCATGTGTCTATGCTCCGGAGATATCATGCCGACTTCTCTCAGGTGGTTGATTTCAACACTATTCAGTTTGATGAGAAGTTGGGCTACGAGGAGGAGCCAGTTGCTATTATTGATAGACAGGACCGCCAGCTAAGATCCAAATGAGTTTCTGCCGTGAAGGTCCAACTAGTTGAGGAGGCGACTTAGGAGTCCGAGGAGGGCATGCGGAGAAGATATCCACACCTATTCGGCACTTCAGGTACAATTCTAGACCCGTTCGAGGACGAACGTTTGTTTAAGAGGGGGAGAGTGTAACGACCCGACCGGTCGTTTTGCGTATTAGGACCCCGTCCCCCTAAATGACACTTTCCATAGCGGCTTCTTTTTATTTATGTCTTGCGGGGACGGGTGGTTCGGGATTTGGAAGTGTTTAGAGTGCTATAGGAACACTTGGTTCCTTAAGGTTGGCTTTTTTGGCCAAGTTTGACTTCGGTTAACATTTTGAGCAAACGACCTCAGAATCGAGTTCCAACAGTTCCAATAACTTCGTATGCTGATTGCGGACTTGGGCGTATGTTTGGAACGGGTTTTCGATGACCCAGGAGCATTTCGGCGCCCAATATAGAAATAAGAATTTTCTTAAGTTTGAAATTTGGCTTGGAGCATGATTTTATGTTATCGAGGTCCGAACGAAATTCCGAGAACGGGAATAGCTCCGTTATGTCATTTATAACTTTCCTACAAAATTTGGTGTCATTCCGAGTAGTATAGGTCGGTCCGGCGCATTGTTATAGAAATCAAGAACTTGAAATTCTTAAGTTATGATTCTAGGGGGTTTTGGGGTGTGATTTTGAGTTTTAGCGTTGTTTTGAGTGTTCCGAAGGCTCGAGCGAGTCCATATTATGATTCGAAACTTGTTGGTATATTTGGACAGGGGCTCGGGTGGGCCCAGGTGCCTCTCGAGCACCAAACGGGGCTAAAAACCACCTGATGCAACTGATGGTGCACCTGATATGGTGTGACCGCTCCTGTGGTCCCATCCTCGCAAGTGCGGAAACTAGTGGCCAGGACATTTTTCGTAGGTGCGGACCGAGTTTCGCAGGAACGGAGCCGCAAGAGCGGTCTCCTCTTCACAGGTGCGAGCCCTGCCTTCCCCGTCCAGTTCCGCAGGTGCAAGCTTTTGCTCGCACTCACAAGACCGCAGGTGCGGTCCTTGGGCCGCAGGTGCGGAATCACTGTAAGCTTAGGCATTGTGTTTCTTTAAAATACGGGATTTTACCCATTTCCTTCACTTCTCACCTCCATTAAAGACTTGGGAGCTTGGAGAAGAGATTCCACGACCTATCTTCTGAAGAGGTAAGTAATTCCACACTAATACTAGATTAATACATGAATTACTAGTTGAGTTAACTACTAAATTGGTGGAAAATCAAGATTTGGGTAGTAACTTAGGGTTCTTGAGGAATTTGATGAATTTCACCATTAATTTCTATGAAGTCAAGTAGAAATCACATATTAACGATCCTTAGGCTATGGGTGAGTGATTCCTTCGAGAATTTTTGGAATTCGAGCGTGCGGGTCCGGGGTTGAATTTTGGGAATTCTTCAAGAAAGTTGAATTTATTGAATGAATAGGATAATTTCCATACGTTGAGCATGAATTGATATAATTGTATAACATTTGTCTAGCTACAAGTCCTCGAGTGTAGAGTTCGGAGTTTGGGGGCATTCTTGGTCCGAGAGGTAGATTCGACACGAGGTGAGTCTCCTTTCTAACCTTGTAAGAGGGAATTGTCCCCATAGGTGATTTAGATGCTATGTGTAATTTTTTTTGGGGGGCTACATGCGCACGAAGTGACGAGAGTCCGTGTGTAGCTACTATTATGGCATGTCGGGTAGTTTTAGGGCTCCGAGCATGCTTTTAAGTGCCTTATATGTATCTCTAGGCGTACTTTGAGTTGTTTATTACTCTTGAACAAGCATGAGACTTGTAGTAAGTTACACCCGAATTTGCAGCTAATTAATCCCTGTTATAAGTATAGCCTCTACTGAGCTTATGGAGAATTCTGTGTAACTATACTATCACCCGAGTCGTAGGTATGATTCGTGAGCGGGGTAGTCTTACGATGATTCTATGCAAGTATACGAGCACCCGAATCGCAGGTATGATTCACGAGCGGGGTAGCCTTATTATTATTAATATATCAACCGCGTCGCATGATTGATTCGCGAGCTAGGAAAAAGATGCACTTATGGTTCGGGTCGTTCTACCCTCGGTAGTGCATAGTTATTATCTTTGCCACTCCGGCCGGTTGTCCTATTCCTGTGTGCGCATGAATATTTGGTATTGTTTCATGTATATTAACTTGACAGATATTTGGGGGAAAAGAAAGCAAAAATTATTATTTACTGTCAGTATTTAGTTGGATTTTCTATGCTTTATACGTATTTGTTGTTCACTGTCATACATTCCTACTGCTTTCATTATATCCTGTTATATTATACTGTTGGATCTTAGTGAGTGCCAAGTCGACCTCTCGTCACTACTTCTTCGAGATTAGACGGGATGCTCACTGGGTACATATTATTTATGTACTTATGCTACGCTTCTGTACTTAACTGTACAGGTTCTGAGGCTGGTGCATCTGGTTATCATACCGGAGGCAGATTCTGACATAGTGGGTCTGACTTCACGGTGAGCTGCTTCCCTAACGATCCTCAGCAGCACAATGGAGTTTCTTTTGCTATTTTCCCGTATATTTATTTCAGACAGTGGGAATTGTATATTTTCACCTTTTGTATATCCATTTAGTATGACTGTGGTACTCGTGAAACTAGTTCATGGCACACACGTAGTAATTATCATGGATTATAGACTGTATATATATATATATATATATATATA
>ML270730.1:2614-16459 GCA_005239495.1 Nicotiana undulata | reverse complement strand
AGTCCCATATTTTCCTACGGTCCCTCCGGGACCGTCGAATCACGGGTCCGGGTCCGTTTACCAAAAATGTTGACCAAGTCAACTATATTCATTTATTAGTTATCAAAACTCATTTTTTAATCATTTTTTCCCCATAATAGCTTCCCGGCTACACGCCCGGGCTGCGCACGCATATCAAGGTGAGAGTAACGGAGGCTCTCGGAGCCTCGGAACACAGATATAGCTTAAATTACATAATATGACCTTTTGGGTCATCACACAAATCGATTGAAATTTTGACTCCGGAAGTGTGCTTTCACAATAATACGAAGTTCTATTCCAACGTGGGACCTACTTTCTTTACCTTTTCTATAACGGGGGGACCCAAATTTTTTTTTAAACGGTAGTGGGGCAGTGGGAGGGGGAGGGGACCAAAATTTGGGAGGAGTAAAAAAATGGGGGAAGAAGACAATGGGATTCGTCTGGAGGAAGACGAAGTATATTTAAATTGAAGGTATAGCGCCCATATACGCGGCGCTATACATAAACGTTATGTATAGCGCCGCGTATATGGGCGCTATACCCTGACATGTATCAGCTTTATGTATAACGCCCAAGTATAGGGCGCTATACATTAACGGTGTTAATGTATAGCGCCATGTACTTGGGCGTTATACATAGTATGGTTCCTTTTTTTTCTCACTTATTTTCGTTCTTTTTGTTTATTTTTCTAATATTTTGGTTTCCAACTCGTGAATCACATATATCACGTATGGCTGAGATTATCCCTCTGATATGTTGTGGGGCAGCAAATTCCAACCCACCATATGCTACTAAAAGACTTGGATTCAGATTAGAATCATGAATTTCAAAGCACAAAATTAAATAATTTGGGCCCCTGATGTTTTGAAAATGAGGTTACGGATTTGGACATTTGATTGACTTACTTGACACGAAAATATAGGGGGACCATTTCCATTCTCTTTAAAGTTTAACCACAAAAAAGATGCAGCTTTTACTTGATAAGATTTTTATTAAGTATTATTCTTTTTAGCTTTCACTTAATAAGTTAAGATCTCTAATTGACCGTTAAATGAAAAAGGAGATAATAGTACAAAGACAATCAAGAGGTTTGTCTAACATCAGCGACTCGTGAGTTCTGAATTCTAGAAAAAAGGGCTTATTCATACACATAATTTTAGCCAAAGTTGCTCAATTCTACGAAACTCATAACTGGATCCGCCCTTGAGTCCCTATAACATTGCCTTGTTTTATCTTGAAAATTTTGGCAACTCAGTTTTGGTTAGGGAGTTCTATATTGACTTTTCTTGCAAGTAGTCTACAATTAGATTTGATATGACTGTACTTGATTCGCATTTTAAAATAAATGGAGAAGGGTAAAAAATGCTCCGCAATTATTAGAAAAAGTCTAAAAATAATCTCATCCACCTATTGAGCTAAATATACCCCTCCATCTGCTATTTGACTATTAGGTCAATGCTGAATTAAAAATATAATTATTAAAATTTCACGTGACAACTTCTTATTGGTCGAAATTAAAACATCTAACCTATTAGAAATACATACCCATATCTACCCGTTTTTCGGACTAACTCGCCCCAAATACTAACTTGACCTGAATAAAAAGTTCCAAAAAAAATGCCCCACTTCCATCTAACCCATGGATTTACTTTTTTTTTTTTAGTAATCCACTAGGCAGGGCCTAGGACTAGTTTTTATATATAAAGCAAAGTAAGACAAAATCCGAAGTTATCTCACAAGGAATGAGATTATAATGTGTGATAACTATACATAGGATCCTATTACCAATATTGAGCTTAAGCCCAATATTAGTATCACAATTGAGTCTAGCAAATAAAATGATTGAACTACATTTGAAAACTAGCCTACTATAATATGAAGATGGTCCAAATGAACCAAGCAACTGCCTATTAGAGGTGAACATTACCCAGTTACTCAACATATGTACACTCTTCATTGTAAATACTGCCTCCATGCTATGTGATTGAGCATCCATTTTAATGTTCCATCCCGTAGCTTTTCCATGCGTTTGTGTCCTTGTATTTCCCATTTGTTCTCATCTTCATGATCATATGGATCTCCAGGTGAAGTATAGCAGCCCCAAGTACCCTAACTCAATAAGATTCACAAACCAAAGCTGGGAGACTACCGTATCTCCCATTTTGGTTGTGTGCAGTGGTTTATTTTTTCTTTGCCTTGGCTTATTAGCTTCCTTAGAGGGTGTATACGCTTTCCTTGTTAGGGTGTTACCTCATTTATTATCGTATAATCCCGTATCCTTCCCCCACTCGAGACATGCCTGGGTCAATGTCATTCCAGCGATGGAGATTTTACCTCCCGATTCGTGTGCTGTCCATTTGTCTCTTGTTGTTATCCTTGCCTTGGGTGATTCCTCACATGGAATATAGTTGTGTTGCATCAAGGACCAAGCCCATAAATCCCCTATCGTTCCCTTAATGTCATGCCAATTCCATCGCGTGAAGATGTCACCCTTTGGCTCTTTCCAGTAGCTAGTGCTCGCATTTGTGTCTACCACCTTTCCTTCCTCAAGGGAGTGAGTACCAAGTAGTAATACCACCCATAGAGGTCGTAGTTGGAGGTAGGTTATGAGCACATAAGAACCTGCAAAAACAACACAAAGTTAGCAAAAAACATAGCCACCATGTACTCCTCCCTAAGGACTTGTACTTGGTGACCAAGTGTGATCTCCTTGCACCATCTCCACCTTGCCCCCATACTTCTCAGTTCTTTGCTACTTTCACCCTTAGATAAAGCCATTGTAGTTTATCTTCATTCACAATATTCCTCCCTTTCCCATCTAGATTCCAGTATCCATGACATTCAATGTCCCCCTCGTCCAAGGCATAATTAGCTAGGTGATCCGCCAGTTTGTTAGCTTCCCTAAACACGTGAGACACCTTGTAATTACCCCTCTCCCTGTATTGCCAAATCTCCTCCATCACGTCAACTATAAACCATGGTGGCTTCCACTCCTTTTCAATTACATTCTTTAACAACATTGAATCAATTTGGAGCCACACATTATGAAAGTTACGTTCATCACATACCTTTAAAGCCTCCAAAATTGCCACTGCTTCAACCATCGTATTTGTTGTTTCCTCAATCCCCTTGCCCAATGCATACACCACATCTCCGTGCTCATCTCTAATACACAAACCTATTGAACTCCTGCCTAGGTTACCCCTTGAAGCACCATCAGTATTCACCTTCAACCACCCCTCATTAGGCATTTCCCAAACAACCTTTTCATATCTCAACTTAGGGGTGTATTGCTATAGCATTTCCAGTAGGTTAAGCCACTTGTGAGGTACATTTTTGAGGCCAGGTTTCCTCACTTTCACAAGAGATTGTAAAGAGGAAGAAACTTGATAGATCACCCTACCAATGGACACTGCATCACTGTACTTGAAGCTATTCCTTCTCTTCCATAATTTCCACACAATGCAAGATGGTAATGCTTGCATTATCGGCTTGATTCTTGGCACCACTTGCACTATCCAACACCTGATAATGGCTTGATGCATAATGAGATCGTCCACCCTTATTCCAGCCCTAGAGAGGAAATATTTCCATACAACCTTGGCAGCATGAGAGGTAAAGAACAAATGGGATAATGTCTCTTCCTTGGGCTCACTACAACACCAACACCTTGAGGGCATGAGATACCCTAGCCTCTTCATGAAATCATCTGATGGTAACTTTGCTCTCCACATTTTCCACATGAAAAAGGTAATTTTGAATGGCAATCCTTTCACCCAAATATTTTTGTAAGCAATTCTAGGGTCATTCCTTCTTCTCACATAATTCCACGCTGACTTCACACTGAAATTCCCCCTTGCTTCCAACATCCAGTATGGCACATCAACCACATTCTCCATTACTGGAGGCTTTATTGTATCCAAAATATGAGTAGCAAACTCCAAAGGTAAAGCCTCCAAAATTTTCTCCACATCCCACAGTCCATCTTCCACGACATCATAGACATTATGTATTGTTTCATCTATACCAAACTCTGGAGCAACAAGGAAATATAGAGCCCCCAAACCTGTCCAGTTATCAAACCAAAAAAGTGAGGATCCCATCTTAGGGTGCCATGTGATTTGGTGTTCTATGGTATCCCTACATTGTAGCATCTTCCTCCATATATGATACCCCTGTCTCCAAGGTACAATAATTGTATTGAACTTCTTACAATATTTTTGACTCATGAAGGAACTCCATATGCTTGGCTTTGTCCTATAATTCCACCACAATTTACAAAATAAGGCCTTATAAACATCATGAAGATAACGAAAGCCAATACCTCCTTCCTCACACGACATACATAGAGAATTCCATGAGGACCAATGCCTACTAGTACCTCCAATTGCGCTACTCCAAACAAATTGAGCAAATATCTTGTGTAACTTGTTGATAACATTTTGAGGAGGGTTCACAGCTGATAGCAAATGTATGGGAATACTTTGCAAGACATTGGAGATCAATATATCCCTACCTCCAATTGATAGCAATTTTCTTTTCCAACCTTGTAGTTGTTCATCACTTTTGTAATCAAATCTTGATAAAACTCCATCTTCCTTCGTGCATAGAAAATAGGACAACCCAAATAAGTGAAGGGGAATTCTTTTCTATTAATTCCAATAGCCCTCTCCACTCTTGTCACCACATCTAACTCCACGAAATGATGCATATACAAGGATGATTTTCCTTTGTTAATCATCTGGCCCGAAGCAGCTTCATAGGAACCAATTACTTGCATGATTAATCTCAATGAAATTTCATCAGATGAGCAAAAAATGACTGTGTCATCCGCATATGCCAAGTGATTAATTTTAGGACTCCATTTTGGCATCCCAAACCCCTTAAAATACTGGTTCAAATGCAAAACATTCAGGCCCCTAGACAATGCCTCCGCAACCACAATGAACAATGTAGGAGACAAAGGGTCTCCTTGTTTCACTCCTCTAGTTGATTTGAAGAAACCATAGGGCTGGCCATTTAGGAGCACAAAATACCAATTGTTTGAGACCACACCAAATGCCAATCCTATGAACCTTTCATCAAATCCCATTTTCCTCAACACCTTAGTAAAAAATAGCCAAGACAACCTATCATATGCTTTGCCATATCAAGCTTTATAACCACATTAGGTCCAACCTTAGTCCTTAACCTAATATCAGTTATAATCTCTTGAGTGAGCAACACATTCTCTACAATACTCCTCCCCTTGACAAACCCTGCTTGTTCCTCAAATATTAGATTGGGAAGAAAACATACTAACCTTTCATGAATGACCCTCGAGATGATTTTATTTGAGAAATTGCTAAGGCTTATAGGCCTCATGTCTGAAAAAGTGATCACCTCCTTCTTCTTAGGAAGTAGTACAAGGTTTGTATGTGTGATACATTTAGGCATTTCATGGCCATTAAATAATGCTCTAGCCATATCAAATATGTCATCCCCTACAATATCCCAACAAGAATGATAGAAGCATCCTGTAAAGCCATCATGACCTCCTGCAATATCACCATTTAATTCATACACTGCCTGCTTCACCTCATCCTTAGTAGGCTGCCTCATTAGAGTTTCATTCTACCCAGCATCCACCAGTTTTGGTACAAAATCTAGGATCCTGAAGTCACAAGGCAACGACCTTTCTGTAAATTGATCCTTGAAAAATTTAATTGCCTCCTCAGCTATATCATTGTCGTCCTCAACCCAGTTTCCAGCATTGTTTTGGATTCGTTTAAGTTGTAGCCTTTTCCTTCTCCCATTCACATGAGCATGGATGAATTTTGTGTTTCTATCCCCCTCCTTAAACCATTGCATCCCAGCTTTTTGCCTCCAGAAGTCTTCTTCAATAGCCAAATATTTCAACATGTCAGCTTGCACCTTATGTAACCTCTCTCTATTTTCACGTGTAGGGAAAGATTCAAGCTGATCCTCATGTACTTTCACCACTTGTTCAAGGCTAGCAATGCGTTGAAAAATGTCCCCATATGTAGCCTTACTCCATAGGGTTAGAGCCTTCTTCACCTTTTTTAATTTAGCATTAAACATCACAAACGGATTGGCATGAAAATCAACTTGCCAATTCTCTTTAATCACATCCTTGAATGTCTCATGCTTTGCCCAGAAATTCAAGAATCGAAATGTCGTTTTCACTTGCGCCGTTTCAATGTCACACTTTAGCAACATAGGTCTATGATCTGAACCTATTTTAGCTAAATGTGTGACCTCAAAATCTGGAAATAGATTCTGGAACTCCAAGTTAGCGAAACATTGATCAAGCCTCTTGAATATACACTCCTCATCAGCCCTACCATTCCACCAAGTAAATATGCTACCCTTGAACCCCAAATCCGTGAGATTACAAGTGGTGATACAATGTCGAAAGTCATCTATCTCGTTGATTGAAACTGGCAGACCTCCAAACTTCTCCTCCTCATCCCAAATCACATTAAAATCCCTCCCAACCATCCATGGTGCAGTCATGTCCCTAGCCATATTGTACAATGAATCCCAAAGCTCTATCCTCTCTATGGAGTCACACTTTGCATACACCAAGGTTAAGAACAATTCCACATGAGTTTCAGTGTGAAATAGTCTTAAGGTGATTTGTTGCACCATATTTTACACTATCTCTACCTCAAACAACTCATCTATGAACACCCAAATTTTGTTAGATATGTTATCAATCGCCTGGGAAAAACCAATTCTCCTTCTATACTTCTCCTATTTACTTGCTTGTTGCTTGGGTTCCATGATTCCAATGAACTCAAAATGATGTTGCCTATGCATTGTTATTAATCTCTCAAATGCCTGCATGGTATTTACAGACCTAATGTTCCAAATTAGAGCATCCATTAAAGGTTGGTCGATTTTGAGAGAGTCCTTCTAGTTTGCACTCCAGTAGTAGGTACAATAGCTGCATCCTTCACTGGATCTTTGACTACCTTCTTCTTCCCCTTGGCTCCTGATTTTCCTTTCTCCATGTACCTTGGGGATAAATATCTTTGCCTTGCTATATTTTTGATGTTCTGGGCAATAGATTCCTCATCACAATCCTTGTCCATAGTGTCATCATGATCAACTGCCCTTTTTCCTTCTCGACCAGCTTCATAAATCTCCTTGTTACCCTTTTGGGTTAGTTGTTGATCTCCTTGGTTAGCCTGCTACTGTCCTCCCTTTTTGACTAATGAATCCTGTATGCCTTCATCTTCAAATGAATGCACCTCATAATATTGCTCATTCCCAGCTCGTACAACTTGATCTTTCATACCTGAAGCCCTTTCAATATTTGTAACAGCTTTGGTTCCACCTGGATCACCCATATTAACATTGATGTCCTTAGGGTTTACTGTAGCAACCCTAGGGCTACCTTCTATACTTTCAGGGTTCCTTTGTGAAATGGTAGGGTTCCCTTCACCTTCCCCTTGTTCCATCAGTTTTTCACCTACTAGTAACAACTTTTCTGCAACCTCCATCATTTTGCCTTGTGTGTCATTGTTTGCATTGTCATCCCCATTAACACTTTGTCCTTCTTCATCTACATCAACATCTGAATCCCTTTCAACCTGCATTCCATCAGGAATTTCACCCTCTTCTGAATCCTCTTCGATTTGATGGTCGACCAATAACCTACCCCCACTCCACTTCACTCTTTCGTTTGATTGAAAGATCTCCTCACTTTCATCTACTCCTTTGTGTGTTACTGTCTTCTTATTCTTGGCTAATATCCTTTCTACCCTAGTTTCTTGAGAAGGAACTTCTTGAACATATGTGTTTGTAGCCGCCATGTCCCCAGCAAAAGTACGTTGAACCCATTGAGCCGTAGATTCCCTACGTCTTTCCTCCTCATTCCTTCTTGTATTAGGAGTTGTAGAAGCCCCTTGTTGTACTGCCTCCCTACCAGCAGGAGCAATACCTTCCTTATTAGCTACACTCCCAGTAAGTGTAGGATTAAAAGCAGGAGCAGTTGCATCCAATTGTGTCCCAGGTACCCTAGGCTTGATACTCAACTTAGCTGTCCCATTCCTAGTAACAATAGGATTAGGAGGAGCTGCAATTTGTGTCACCAGTGCCAATGCATTGTTCACCTGTTCTCCATCTTCAATCTCTAGTATTTCAAACTTGTTAGCATTCTCTACTTGCGATTGTTGACCCTTGGACTGAATCACTTGAACAATTTCTTTATCAGCATCACCTTGATCAATACCTTGTCTATTTCCTTTCTTTGCTCGATTGTCTCTAACCTCTTGCCATTGTTCCTTACCCTTCCCAGTTACATTACCTACTACCTTTCCACTTGATAAAACCATGAGGGGACCTTGTTGGTTTGCAGTACCTTGAGCAGTAGCTTTCTCGATATGATGTCCAGTTCCATCCTTACCTTGCTCCTGCCCTTTGTTCTCCACCAGCTCCGGATGTAACCTCCAGCAATCCATCATATCATGTCCCTGCAACTTGCATTCCTTACAATACCCTGGTAGATAATCATACTTGATATTCACCCATTCACTTATCACTTCCTTTGTCACCTCATTACGTATATCCATCCTTACTTTACTAGGTTTATCTGCCAAGAGATCCACCAAGACCTTAACTCGCGCACAATTAGGTCTTGTTTTATTGATTGTAGACATGTCTAGATGAAGAGGTTTTCCAAATACTAAAGCCAACGAGAATAAGCATTCCTTTACAAAGAAAGTTGGTAACAAATTAGGAAAAGAGATCCATGCCATAACCTTGGAAGTTTCTTCACCAACCTTGAACTTGTGATCATAAATTAAAGTCCTTAACTGAAATTCACGTCCCATATTATCCTCAACATAATACACTGATTTGGACATAAAATTTATGAAATCTTTCCATAAGGACATCCTAACTAATACATGCCTATCACGTAAATATCCAATATTGCACTCACCTTTAATCCCATATTGCATTGGAATTATTTTACATAACTCATTGAGTTCAGGCCATCCATACGAGAATTTAGCTACAACTGCATATTGGAGCCCTTCGATCACATTCATCCTCTCTACTTTTGACTCCGTAAATTCAATAACATGATTTCCATTAAGAACATTCGCACGTCGCAAGTGAATTGGTTCAACTGTATGGGCTAGTTCGTGCATGGCAGTGTTCAAGGTTGAAGGCTTTCGGATTTTAGAGAAATCCAGTGGTTGCGAGTTGTTTCCAGTGGTCGTGGGGGGCTGGGCTATGTTGGGAGGAGGGAGGGGAGGTAGCCCAGCCACAGGAGGTGGCTGGCCACCGGCCGGCGAGGCCATGAAAAGCTAGGTTTAGGCGTCAAGGTTTAGGGTTTTTTAGGAGAGAGAAGAGAGCGTATTATGCTATTGCCTATTCCTGTTAGGGTTTGGGGTCGTGACAATATTACCCATGGATTTACTTGTTTTCATTTTCATGGAGAAAAAAATAAGTGATGAAATATCTGAAATTTAATACACTCCCAAGGACTGTAGTACAAATCATGAGATTCTATGATTTAGAGTTTACCAAGCTAGTATGAAATAAATACATCATCTGTTTGAAATATACATGAACAGATTCAAAATTTTACGGCTACCAAGAACAATAGACAGCTATGACCGGAATGCGGGTACATCTTTAATGCCAGCTCCCTCCATACACAACAACATCAACATCCAAAAATCTGCACGCAAGGTGCAGAATTCTAATATGAGTACAACATACCACATGTACTCAATAAATAACAAACTGAACTTTAGGTTGAAAGTAGTGACGAGCTTGGACAAAGGTTAGAATCCAACACCAACAACCGGGAACAACTCATAACAATATAACTAAAGTGGTACAAGTAATAACTCAAAGCTATAATGTTCAGCTCGTTCACAGTTTCGGAAAATAGGCATGCTTTTCAAGTATAACAGTAAAAACCCGTCTCCGTACCGATCCTCCAGATCATCTAAGCTTGTTCATGACTCGTGAAACCTAGGAAACCTATAGCACTGATACCAACTTATCACGACCCGGAAACTCACCCTCAGGATCATGATGGCACCTACACTTCACTTGCTAGGAAAGACAACATTAGTTAAATTACTTAACCATTTTTAATAATTCAAATCAAAATGTTAACAATAACAACCGTAAATGTCTGAAATAAAGTAATACAATATTGAATAACATAATCTAAACGTATCCCATAATCTGGAGTCATGAATACATGAGTATCTAGAGTATCCACCTCTGTAGAACCCAAATAATAAATAGCCACCAACTCTAAGCCTCTTTCAAAATCATCTTCCTTAATCTATCAATAGTGGAGACACCGATCCGACCATACAGACGCAATACACTGTCATCTCCGGTAACTATTTCTTAGGTACCATTTCATGACACTTTGCCCCGAAGGCAAACGAATGAAGACCAACACTTAAATGAATTCAAAAAAGGACACCAACACTACATCATAACAAAGGATTCAACCAAATTCAAAAATTCCCTTTGTCACAACCCCGTCAACCAACGCCTGAACATCCATAGTCCAATTACCTCAGTCATTTGGGATAGAATGCCGAATCTCTAAACGGCGAACCGAATAATCCTCTCTTCGGGTCATTCACTATCATGACACATAAGCAAGTACCCCCACAATTTACACCAGCACTACGTGATAAAAATGCATGCACATAAAATTTGCGGTGCAAGGCCTCAAAACCATATGCAACACTAACACTTGGCTGAAATGATAGAACACTCCTCCACAAAGAGAGGATAATAACCCGCCTGTATACGCAGGAAAAAAACATTCTGCACCATATTTGCAGCACCACCACAACTCCTCGACGCCCGATTGATAAAAAGCGCTCAACATCGTACAAGAATGAATGGGAAGTAAATGAAGGCATAAGTTTCAGTGGAATCAAATCGCACGACGAGGAATCAAGAAGGAAAGTTCTAACAGCCTTGTAGCCTCTGGGAGATAAGTACATACATCTCCGTACTGATCTACAAGGCTATGAGAAACTTGCTCATGACTCGTGAGACCTAAGTGAACATAGAGTTATGATACCATCTAGATAGGCTAGCCCAATAACATTGAGACTTTATTATCTAAATTCCTTATGGATTTAAATTTAATAAACTTATACGTGCCTACAATGATCTACTATCCTTAAAGGAATTCTAAGAGCTGCTAATATAAATGATATTACTGGAGAAGTACGTAGCAAGTGGATAGATACTTAATGTCAATAATGTCGTGCTATAATTTCATATATTTTGACGTTATTTACCTTACTTGTTTGTTGTTTGGATGCTAATTCGTGCGACAATTGAGCTTAATTGGGTTTATTCTATGTGTAGGAACACTTTTATATGAAGTGGAGAAAAGTTGCACGAAATGGTACCTCGAAGCTACAAAATAGAGCAATAAAAGAAGACGTGCAAAGGCAATGAAAAGTCACAGCCTTAGACAGTGCAAGGCAATGAAAAGTCACAACCTTAGACAGTGCAAGGCTTTGTCAAGGGCATTGTCATTGGTGCCCCTGATGGCGCCTCGCATGGGTAATATTGGCGCCACTGATGGTTCCTTGATATGTAGTTTGGCGCTTCTGACAATGCCCCCACCAACGATGCTTATAAATACTGTTGGCCCAAGAAAGGAAATAGTTTTGAAGATTGACAAAGGAACTCCGAGATGAAAGTTTTGAAGATTGACAAAGGAACTCCGAGATGAAACAGGTCCATCACAGGTGACATAGACCAGCAGAGTCAAAGGCACATGAGATGCACATGCAGGAGATAAATGTATTCTGATACAATTGAGATATCTTCTGATAGAAAAGATTGCAAAAACGAAATTAAAGAAGGACTCCTTATTCAAGAAGAACAGAATCAAAGAGAAGGAAGGATTTAGGAGTTGAGTTTGACTAGAACTCTTGAACCATGGAAGAGTTGGATTAGGATTCTAGTAAATTCCTTATCTACTAACTCCTATAAATAGCAGATTGTTCTTATGATATGCAGACACACAAAAGCAGAAATTTATCAATAATTGAGAGCAAAAATTTATGAAGAAATTTTGCAAGCAGTTCGAGCCAACTTGGAGAGTGCGAATCTGGAGCTACAGATCAGCTAGAAGAACCAGTTTCATCGTTGATGTATTGAGTCTAGTTGATTGTAGTAGGTGTTTCAATATTGTATCTTATCAGCTTTCATAGAAGCAATTGTAATAGGTACACATTGTTCAAGTTAGAGTTAGCTTGAAATCTGTAGAAATTAGCTAGAGGCTAGTTGATACAAAGAGGATTAGAGTTAGTCCTAGGATTACAAAAGAGTTTATTTTGTAAGTCCGTTTGGCTCAGAGTTTTAGTGAAGAGTTTGAGAAAATCCTACTGAGGTGTAGGTCGTGGTTTTTTCACCTTTTGAGCCAGGTGTTTTCCACGTAAAAACCTCTGTGTCTTTACTTTACTGCTTTAATTATTCCGCAACAATAGAAAGTAGTACACAAAGAAGAACCAAGTTCTTCTTATTAGACAGCACTCGAAAATTTGGTACTGCACAATTAACGTATATTATTGTGCAGTATTGAAGTCTAAAACATCAAATACCTCCTAAACTTAG
Source organism: Nicotiana undulata (assembly GCA_005239495.1). Taxonomy (NCBI): domain Eukaryota; kingdom Viridiplantae; phylum Streptophyta; class Magnoliopsida; order Solanales; family Solanaceae; genus Nicotiana; species Nicotiana undulata. Next base: position 3,805 of record ML270730.1, on the reverse strand, counting down.
TTTTTAGAGGGGTCAGACATTATTCGAGAGTCAAAAGGCTAAAAAATACTACGAAGCGCGGATCACAAGGGTTTTACTCTCCGTTCTTCTTTAATTTGTATTTTAATGAATTTGAATAAAACTATGATTGTTTATACAATTATTAGTAGCTAGACTCTTTAATCTAGGGTTTGATGGAAACTTTTGGAAGATGAATTCTTGTTACCTTTTAATATAAGTTTTCCTTTGAATATCCCTACTTGTTCAACTACGTGTTTATTGTTGTTGATTGAATGACCATCAATTGATTGTGCATATTTATTATGTATTGCTTGAGAAAGAGTTCCAATGTACGTTATTTTTGAACAACGTCACTCCCAAGGTATATGAGAGATCAATATGGCGGGTTTAAAAGCGATATTAAAGATAACAAAGCTTTAACGTGATCATAGTGAGCGGTGAAAAGGTGCGAGCTAGCGTAATTTGAGATAATATTACTAGTACATTATTATAGTTGCTCGAGAAAGAATTACGATAACTCGAGTGGTAATGATCAGTAGAGAATACTAGGGGAAATTGTAGGAGATGTAGCGGGAAGGATTCCGATAATTGGGGAAATCATAACTCTAGGCCTTACCAATATAGTCTCCAACCCTTAATATCCCTAGTTGTGAATTTACTACTTTAATTTTGTTGAACCAAGTCACTGCATGGTTTTGAAGATTGACAAAAGCCTACCAAGTTGAACCAGGTCCATCAGGGCAAACATTATCAAACAGACCCATTGGCACAAGAAGCGTACATGCACAGGAGATAAACATGATCTGTGAATTATCTATGAACTAAGAGGTTGTCTCCTAAAGCGAAAAGGTTGCAAAGTGATTAGAAGAAAGAGTTCGAATTCAGCAAGGACAGAAACAATCGAGGAAGTTGAGATGAACACAAACTCCTCCACCAAGGAAGAGTTGCACTAGAACTGAACAACAACATCTCAACTACGGATTCTATAAATTGTTGACGCATTCCTGCTGAAGAAAAAATCGCACAAAGACAGAAGTGAAACAAGATTTGAAAGCAAAATTACCAAAGCCATTTTGCAAGCAGAATCCTTGTGCGACACAAAAGCTACTTGAGCCAGCTAGAAGAACTAGTTCCATCGGTTATCTTTTGAGTCTAGTTGGTTTGTAGTAGGTGATTAAATATTGTATCTTT
>ML270728.1:0-50674 GCA_005239495.1 Nicotiana undulata | reverse complement strand
TCGGTTGTACTGATACTACACTGCACTTCCTTGTGTTGTGCAGACCCTGCTGCCGGACCCCGTAGAGCGTTCTGAGGGAGATACCTTCAGTCCACGTCAGAGCTTCGAAGTATACACTGGCGTTCGTGGATCCCGAGGCTTCCTTCCTTTACCGTTTCATTGTCTTTCTTCTTATTTTCAAGACAGTGTTGTATTTTCATTTCCAGACTTGTATTTAGTATTCCAGTAGCTAGTCCGTGAGATTGTGACACCCCGGTTTTGGGATTTTTCGTTGTAGATGTCTTATCATTTCATTTTGAGTTTTTCTAAGATAATGTTATTATTTCTCTACTGTGAAACAATCGAAGTGATTTGGAATGTCCAGTAAAGTTTGAGAGTTAATAGTGTGAGATGTTCCTTTTTTTTTTTAAAGGTTGGACATTAATGAAATCGAGTTATTCCAGTAAATGTTTGAAGGTTAATAGTGTTAAATACTGCTACGTGGTGTTAATAAGGCAATAATGTTGTATACGTTGGCTTGTCTAGCGGGTTCAACGTTAGACGCATTCACTGCCTGAAAGGTGGGATTTCGGGTCGTGAAAACCCCCTTTTATACGAGTTGAGATCGTGTAGGGCCTAAATAACATTATCCCGGACGAAGTAAGAAAACCCACGCATTACACAGTCCAGGCCAGCGCCAGGCGCTGGGTTTGGCGCTGGAGACAGAACCATTTTCCAATTTTGCTTTTGCTGCATTCAATTTGAAGTGTAAATCCTTCTTTGCCTTTGTTGTCTCCACTTGGAGGGACAAAACCCAAAGGGTGTCCCCCCTTTTTTAATTAATATAATTTCCTTCCTTTTTCCGCGTTTTATTCAATTTTGCTCCAAATCTCTTCATCTTCACTCCGCTTTATTCCTACAAAATTAAAATATAATATTAAGCACAAAATAATAAAATTAATACTCAAATGACGATTAAAAGTAATAAAATGTGAGATAACAATGGTTAAATATATGCATTTTTGACCGAACATCAACACCCCACACTTAGACTCTTGCTCGTCCTCGAGTAAGCATTAAAACCACTCTCAATAAATCAAGCCTAGAAACACTACCACTTTGGTTGATACTAACAATTAGGCTCTATAGAAACTCAAACCATCAGATACACACTTCCTTGTCATCGTGCAAGATATACAAGTTACAAAATAACAACAAACTTCTAACCCCCTAACCTCAGAGGCGAACTCAACTTACCAAATATAAGTTCGCTGACCTACTCTGTCAAAGAAGCTTATAACATCACCTATCTATCATGAAACCAATGCCCTCACAAGAAAAAATAGTCCATACACTCAAATCAAAGAATGAATATAATTTAAGGACTTAGCATCAAAGAACAACTCTCGCACTCACAAATGAATTCACATATAAGCACAAAGAACCATAGGCTTGCCCATTATGTACATCCCTACTAATTAAGTATGCTTGTATAGAATCAAATAGGACTTTAATGGGTTGTAATGTTGGCTAAGGGACGGATAGGAGAATTATATAATAGTGACTTACACTTCCCTAAGCACTTAGCACTTTTCACTTTAAGACTTTATCACCCATTATTTTCATCTCTTCACTTTATTTTTCAGCCTTCTCTTCATCAATTGTTTCACAAGTATTTCCTCATATCAAGACCGTTTCATTTTTTTTCTCAAAGCAATTTTTTTATTCGTTTTTTTTCTTGTCATATTCCTTTCAAGAGAACCTTTTCATCACTTTTCAGCCATTATTTGTCACCATTTTTCACTTAATCATCCTTTCTTTAAATTCATCAATTAATATCACAGTCTAAGCAACAGTGCTCATGGAAGCAGGGTGCAAAAACTAGGGATTCAATAAAAGGATCAAGGCAAAAATACGGCTTCCAAACAAAAGGCTACAGGCTCAAAAGGCTAACTAGTGGTACAATATATTAAAAGGCTAAAATTTACAAGACATATCAAAGAAAGCCTATTATCATCTTCTAAACAGAGCATCACTTTTATTTCGCTTCAATAACATGCAGGGCAAGTTCTAGACTAAGGTGCAAAACATGGAATATATGCAAGATATCCTCACCACACATGGCACAAGTACCAATCAAGATGGATCAATTCTATTCTAAGACAGACATGATCATAGCAAACGACAAAATAAGAATAAGCTATATATAGAGTCACAACATTGAGCTTAGGTGTCAAAAAGTCTACTATTTTATTCATTACTCAAGCACTCAAAGGAAAGTACTACTCAAGCTCAGGCCTAAATATGCTAGTATCAAATAAGTAACAACAATTTTTCTTCTCCCTCTTTTACTAGTCCTAAAATAAAGAAAAATAATCTAATCCTAAAAAATAAAAAAATTACCCGGTTCAAATTACATCCCCTGAAAAAGAACCGATGCACAAAGAAAAACCAAGGGGGATTATTACCTAACTAAAACTAACTAGAAACAAAAAAAAAATTGAATTTCTTTTTTTGTTGGACTTTAATCCCTCAATAAAGCTGTCCAAGAGATCCATCGTCAGGAAAAGTCCAAAATTTTATGAATTGTTTTCTCCTTCGTTTTTTTTTTTTTTTTTTTTTTTTTTTTTTTTTTTTTTGAATTTTCTTTTTAATAACACATAAAATCACTCAGACAATCTCCTCACCCCACACTTAAAATTGTGCAATGTCCTCAATGCACACTATAAATAACAAGAAGGTAAAAGAGACTTCCTGGTAGGCCAAAGGCCGAAGAATTAGCAGCTCACGGGATACTCAGACTTCTCCCAGGTATGATTCTTCATGCGGGTACCTCACACTCAGTTTCAACCACCTGCTCGCTTTTGCACATTCCTATAGGCTTTGACTCCATGCTCCTACTCCTACAAAACATAAAAATAATACTACAAAAAATAATACAATAAAAAAATGAACAAAAATAGAAATGGGTTGCCTCCCAATAAGCGCCTTATTTATAGTCGTTGCACGACACCATCACTTCACCACTTTTCCTTCCACTTTGAGGATATAAATTGTGCCCCCAATTTTTCATCAATCTTTTTATCAAGTTCCTGGGGTGGTGGTGTAAAAATAAAGGAACCAAGCAATAGGTATCGCATCTTGCACTTCTTGGCTCTTAAGTGAGGGATGTCATTTTGTCTCCTTGGCATCACAAATTTCAGAATATAAGCACTTTGTTTCTGTTCTATTGACTCCTTCATATGCTCGACTAGATCAATTCTCATGTCACCAACCAAACACAATGTTGAAAAATGGTTAGAATGAGGTCCAATGCGCCCCAACTCCAAAACTACATTATTTTTGACATCCTCAACTTTGCACTCTTCATCAACCTTGGCATCATTAATAAAATTTTGGTCAAATTCTTGGAATTCCTCTTTCCGCTCCAAAAGCTGGCCAGTATCCATAAAAATTGGTTGTAGGACATCAGACACCTCAACCTTTTTATTTAACTGAGCCTGCAGGTCATGGATATCTAAGCCAAATTGGTCTATCTCTTGGCTGAACTCAGTTCTTCCTTCTATCAGTTATTCAGTCATATTTGAAAGACCATCACGGATAAACTCGTGAGATTTTATCAATTGAGCTTGTTCATCTAGCCAAGATTGGCTCACTATATCTTCTTCTTCAAAATCATCTTCTGGTTGGAACTCGCTCTCTTTAGCCACTTCCTCCGCCTCGACTTTCATTCTCATGAGTGTTGCACTAATCCTTTGCATAGCCTTTTTATTTTCATCTTGTTGTTCGGCTATCATGTTCTGTTGCTCCGCTACCTTTCTCATCAAGTCCATAATACGAGCCACGANAAACTACATTATTTTTGACATCCTCAACTTTGCACTCTTCATCAACCTTGGCATCATTAATAAATTTTTTGTCGAATGCATGGAATTCCTCTTTCCGCTCCAAAAGCTGGTCAGTATCCATAAAAATTGGTTGTAGGACATCAGACACCTCAACCTTTTTATTCAATTGAGCCTGCATGTCATGGATATCTGAGCCAAATTGGTCTATCTCTTGGCTGAACTCAGTTCTTCCTTCTATCAGTTGTTCAGTCATATTTGAAAGACCATCACGGATAAACTCGTGAGATTTTACCAGTTGAGCTTGTTCCTCTAGACAAGATTGGCTCACTATATCTGCTTCTTCAAAATCATCTTCTGGTTGGAACTCGCTCTCTTTAGCCACTTCCTCCGCCTCGGCATTCATTCTCATGAGTGTTGCACTAATCCTTTGCATAGCCTTTTAATTTTCATCTTGTTGCTCGGCTATCATGTTATGTTGCTCCGCTACTTGTCTCATCAAGTCCATAATACGAGCCACGCTTTCCATATCCTCCACTTCCTTGCTCCTATCAAACTCATTGACATTATTAGAAACATTACAATGAAAGCTCTGAGAAGGATAATAAGAATCAGGACAACCATCCCAATGGCCACCTTGACAACCACACACATTAAAAAAATTCCACACATTAGATTGAGATGGACAATATTTCCACATGTGTGCTCCTCCACAATATGGACAAGGATAGTCATAATAAGAATAACCACTATTCGACCAATTATCATTCCAAGATGCCATGTCAAGAAAGATAATAATATATTAAATTAAGATACAAATAAAAAAATAAAAAAAACTTAAATAGACAAAAGTAAAAATTCAATATAGTAGAATAGTTAATTTCTAAGTCCGCGGAAACGGCGCCAAAAACTTGTTGCTCCCAAACGCACATGCAAGTATATGTGGTCGACAAGTAATATAGGATTGTAAGTCCAGATATCGTACCCACATGAACTGGTGATGAACTATCAACTAAATTAAACCAAACAATTAATCTATTTAAACAATTCCTAAAGTATGAATATTTAATTAGACCTAATCTGGAGTAGAAAACTAAGAAATTAAAGAAACAAGTTGGCGAAATTTTAGAGACGAATTCAATAAGAGCCGATATTCTAGAGTTATGGGTTAGCTAACAATCCCATTGAGTCTTCAACTTAAATCGTCTAATTAATTTATCTAGTTTATTGGTTGACAGGGTTAATATTACTCGTAGCCTTCTCCCGAAGTACAACTCGCCTATCCAAGATAACCTAATGCCTATATTCCTATGGAATTAGGATTAACAATAATGTATTAATAATTCCTGTATAGTAACCAATCAAGGCGATTAGGTATATTCCTATCCTAACCGCAAATCCGCTCCCCTGAAGGGTTAAGATCTTTCTCTACTCAATCTTATATACAATCTAGAATTCCCTCTCCCGAGTTCAATCCTAGATTCGTAGATAGTATTCAATTGGTGATCAAGCAATCAAATAATTAAGTGTAAGATTGAATAAATAAACCAATATGATAAATAATAAGAACAATTCAAATTTCAATCTACAACATTCATGTATCACCCAAAACTATAGAACTAATAAACTATGAAAATAAAGGAAGAGAAAAGAAGAAAAACTAGGTAGAAGCCTCCTCCAAGTGTGGTGTATGTTCCTCCACGGAACTTCCCTTTCAAAATATGTTAGCCCCCGCCAAATTAGGTTTAGGACCACCTTTTATACGAGTTGAGATCGTGTAGGGCCTAAATAACCTTGTCCCGGACGAAGTAGGAAAACCCACGCAATACACAGTCCAGGCCAGCGACGGGCGCTGGGTTTGGCGCTGGAGACAGAACCGTTTTCCAATTTTGCTGCGTTCAATTTGAAGTGTAAATCCTTCTTTGCCTTTGTTGTCTCCACTTGGGGGGAAAAAACCCAAAGGGTGTCCCCCCTTTTTTGATTAATATATATTTCCTTTTTTTTCCCCGCGTTTTATTCAATTTTTCTCCAAATCTCTTCATCTTCACTCCGCTTTATTCCTACACAATTAAAATATAATATTAAGCACAAAATAATAAAATTAATACTCAAATGATGATTAAAAGTAATATAATGTGAGATAGCAATGGTTAAATATATGCATTTTTTACCGAACATCACTAGGCCGAATGAACCCCTTATCTAGGAGTTCCTGAAGCTACTCCTTCAATTCCTTCAACTTCGTTGGTGCCATACTATAAGGTGGGGTAGAGATAGGTTGGGTGCCTGGCACCAAGCCAATTCCAAAATCAATGTCCCTGTCAGGTGGGATGCCTGGTAGGTCTGCAGGGAATACGTCCGGAAACTCATGGACCACAGGAACAGAATCAACAGAAGGAGTCTCACTACTAACATCCCTCACAAAAGCCATATGCGACTCACATCCCTTGCCCAATCATACGTTGAGCCTTCAAGTAGGAATTCACCCTACTAGGCACATACTCCACTGAACCTCTCCACTCAATCCTCGACAATCCAGACATAACTAAGGTCACGGTCTTGGCGTGACAGTAAAGAACAGCATGGCACAAAGATAGCCAATACAAGCCCAATATCATATCGAAGTCAACCATGCTAAGAAATAATAGATCTACCCGAGTCTCCAGACCCCCAATAGATATAACACAAGACCGGTACACCCGGTCCACCACAACAGTATCACCCACCGGAGTTGACACATGAACAGATGTAATCAAGGACTCATGGGGCATATCCAAGAAATGAGCAAAGTATGATGAAACATATGAAAACGTGGAACCAAGATCAAATAATACCAAAGCATCTCGGTGGCAGACTGAGATAATACCTGTAATCACAGCATCTGAAGCTATGGCATCTGGTCTAGCCGGGAGTGCATAGAAGCGAGCCTGCCCTCCACCTGATCGACCTCCTCCTCTAGGGCGGCCTCTGACTGACTTGCCTCCATCCCTAGCTGCTTGAGCGGGTGGTGTAGAAACTAGTGCTGAAGCTGGAGGTTGGCTCCTCTGCTAAAATGAACTACCAGAAAGGCGGGGACAATACCTTTTGATATGACCCAGATCCCCACACTTAAAGCAACCCCTCTCAGGAAAATACGGTGGGGATTAAAGGGAACCCCTAGAACCAGAGTAGCCGCTGAAGAGCCATGTGCTGAAGAACCCTGAACTGATGGTGGCCGAGATGAACTTTGGGCTGGGAGGGAGCTGAATGATGAATGGCCCGGATGAGAGCTACGGGGATCGTGTCTGATGATGCACCATTGTAGGCTGGACGGGCTGGCTGAGGAGGCCTAAATGAACGGCCTCTACTGTGCTGAGACTGACCTCCTAAGTGAACACCACCATAGCTACCAGATCCTCGAGGCCTTTTGGCCTCTCTCTCAACCCGCTCTTGGCGGCCAACTGACTCAATCTCCCTGGCTATGTCAACTACCTCCTCAAAAGAAGCGCTAGATACCCTCTCCCTGGTAAGAAAAATCCGAAGCTAGTAAGTGAGACCATCAACAAACCTCGTGATCCTCTCTCTGTCTATGGGAACTAGCCATATAACATGACGTGCCAACTCAAAGAACCTCATTTCATATTGCGTCACGATCATGTCCCTCTGACGCTACTGCTCGAACTCTCTGCACAGCTCCTCTCTACTGGGATGCGGTATATACCTCTCAAGGAAGAGAATGAAGAACTGGTGCCACGTAAGGGGCACTACATCAGCGGGTTCTACGCCTCTCATAGGCCTCCCACCAAGCAAGTGCAGCTCCTGAAAATTGGAAGGTAGTAAATGTGACCCTGATGGCCTCTAATATCCTTGTTGTGCGTAGCATCCTCTAACACTTGTCCAAGAAGGCCTGGGCATCCTCGGCCTCAGCGCCACTAAAAGTCAGAGGCTGGAGTCTGCTGAATCTTTCCAGCCTGCGCTGCTCATCATTTGCTAAAGCTGGGACCACAAAATACTGCACCGGGGCAATCGGTTGCACTAGAGCTGCCCCAGGTGTCTGAAGCCCCTGGGTGATCTGCTCAGGTGTCCGAGCAGCTGGAGTCTGAGTGCCTCCCCCGTCCTGAGAAGTAGTGGCAGTAGACATAGCGACGGTCAGTCCCAGGCTGGTGCACACCGTCAAACTCTGGGCTAGGGTCTCCTGAAGACCCGAAATCACAATGGGCACCGCTGGTGCCTGAGTCTGTGGGATCTCTGCTACGGGGACCTGATCCTGAACAATGGGAGGGTCCACAGGTGCTGCCCCGGCTGCTGAGCGGGTTGCACCCCTCCCTCTGCGATGGCCTCGACCACGGCCTCGACCTCTGGCTGGTCTTGCTGGTGTCTGATCACCACGATCGGTAGCACGAGTCCTTACCATCTGTGAGAGAATGAAAACAACAGAAGTTTAGTTCCAGAATTCAACATACTTGCACGACAGAATTAAACATTGTGGAATTTTCCTAAGGGTTCTGTAGCCTCTGAAAGATAAGTATAGACGTCTACGTACCGATCCGCAAGACTCTGCTAAACCTGCTCATGACTGGTGAGGCCTATTCAACCTAGAGCTCTGATACCAACTTGTCACGACCCAATTTTCTGAGTCGTGATGGCGCATGTCATTGAACCAGGCAAGCCACCCATTCATCTAAGCTAAATTCAATTAGCAGTAAAATATAAATTTTAACAAGTTTGCGGATAATAATAATAATAAATCTGAAGTTTGAAACAATATTAGAAACCAAAACATAAATAATACAACCCCGAATCCAGTGTCACGCAGTCATGAGCTGCTATAACATAAAGTAACAAAAAGAGGAATGAACAACATAGTCTCAAAAATAAATGACAACAGGTAGAGTAAGAAAGAGATGACGAGATCACGGTCTCTAGCCGCTACCTCGACAAGTCTGATGGAAACTTTGACAGCTACTCAATTACCAGAGTCGGGTCCCGAAGCACCTGGATCTGCACACAAGGTGCAGGAGGTAACATGAGTACACCAACTCAGAAGTAATGAACCCAAACTATAGGCTGAGAGGTAGTGACGGACTAAACCTCCGATATTTACAAATAACAGTGTATAAACTTCGGCATAATAGTAATATAACTAATGATAAACAAAATGCACCAAATGTGTCTGTACTATCTACATGCCAGCATAAGATCACGAGAAATCACGAATGGTATGTACACAATATCTCAACTCTCGCAGGGAAGTCCATTCAGTACTGGAATTGGCCATCAGGCCCAGGGAAAATCCATCCCGGATTATACATGAACACCAATGAAGTAGTCACTCAGTACTGAGGAAAAAGGGCAATCAGCCCCACGGAGAAGATCCATCTCCGGAACATATCACTCAAACAAAATCCATGTCCAGGGACGATCCATCCCTCAATATATATCAATAACTTTGGGCAAGAACCATGCCCAGGGAAGATCCATCCCTCAATATTTATGCGCTCACTGGGGGTGTAAAGACTCTGGAGGGGATCCTATAAGCCCAAGCACTATATCAAGCCAAAAAAGGCATGATTCGAGGATTGTTGCGGTGCGCAGTCCGATCTCATAATTGTCTAAATATCATGCTCTCGGCCGCACTTAGTCAATACTTTCCAGTCTCACTCTCAAGGCTCACAGGTATAAGAACCAGCCCAAAACAAGGATAACATGTATGTAAACTAACAAATTCTGAGACTGCGACATGAAAAATATGCTATAACATGACTGAGTACAAGAACGCAATTAATCACAAATAGAGACAGCAATAACTGACAACTCGGGTCTAAACATATTGGGCGTGAAGCCTTAGCATTTATACTTAACATGATTTCTAATATGCTCAAATTAATTATAACCTTCGCAATAGAAGTATCAACCTGAAATAACCATTAGGTAGTGCCATGGGATGAGCAAGGCCACAAACATTCGGTGTATGCCCGCACGCCCGTCACTTGGCATGTGCGTCACCTTAATTAACATCAAATATCAGGTAATTTGGGGTTTCGAACCCTCAGTTCCAAGTTTGGAAATGTTACTTACCTCAAAACCGGCTAAAATACTACTTCGCAGTGCCTCTCTAAATTCTGCCTCAGAGGGCTCCAAATCTACATAAAATCAGATTTATACCATCACAATTTGCCAAGGAATGAAACCCAATAGAAATTTATCAAAAGTATTCAAAAATCTCGAAATTGGCCAAACCCGACCCCCGGCCCACGTCCCGGAACTCTATAAAATTTACACCAAAATGATCATCATCCTCTCACGAGTCTATACATATCAAGAACACTAAAATCGGAGTCCAAATGATCCTTCAAATCACCATTAGAAGGTTCCTTAATCTCAAGCCCTAATTACCTCTTTTATACTGATTTCCCCCAAATTAACACCACTAATTACGTCTTTAATCGCATATAATCAAGTTATGAAGTCCAAAAACCTTACCTCAATGAAGAACTATGGTCTCCCTTTTAAAAAACCCTCCAAAAGCTTGAAACCCGTATGAAAATGGTGAAGTGAAGACTCAAAATTCACTAATTCCACTTTATATACTTTCTGCCCCGGCTTTTCGCACCTGCGGTCCTACTCCTCGCACTTGCAGACCACACCTGCAGTTTCTCATTAAATAGCCCAATCTCGCACCTACGGCCCAGGTGTCACACCTGCGGTCCCGCAGATGCGCCCAAAAATCTGCTTCTGCGGTTTTCCCCCACATGGGCCTCAACCGCACCTGCGACCTTCCTGTCCGCTTCTGCGGCTCGCACCTGTGGTCCAATATCCGTAGGTGCGGAAATGACAACACCAGCAACTTCAGCAGCATCAAAAACATTCCAAACTCCCTGTTGACCACTCAAAACTATCCCGAGCCCTACCCCAACCAAACATACCAAGATATCACATAACCTCATTCAAACTTAGTCGAGCCTACGAAACGCCAAAAACAACGCAAAAACACCAAAATCACATCGAAATCAAGCCTATGAACTTTGAAATTCATAAATTCCATCAACGATGCCGAAACTATCCAAAACATTTCCGATTTACCTGAAAATTTGCACACATGTCCAGAATCACATTACGAACCTGCTCTTCCATTCCGACCCCGATAGCCTATTTTCCACTGCCGACCAGAAATCACCAAAAACTAACTTTCTACAATCCAAGCCTAATTCTACACCGGAAATCGAAAATACATTCTGAACACAATACGAAGTCCCAAATCACCTAACGAAGCTACACGAGCCATAAAATCCGCATTCCCTGGTCGTTTACCAATAAGTCAACTCCCAATTGACTTTTCCCACTATAAGGCTACTTTTAGAGACTAAGTGTCTCAATTCTCACTACAACCATTACGAACCCGAGCCAACCGACTCCAACACACGCTAAACAGTATAACCAATGCATGACAAGGCCAAAACAAGAATAATAATGCAAATTCTACGGAACAACCGGCCGGGTCGTTACACCCACAGAAGGTTAGGCAAGATACTTACCTCAAAGACGACAACCTGGTAGTCCAAAATGAACTCCTCAGGCGAAAAGACCTCCGAAAGGCTCAAAATAAACTAAAACAACTTCAAAATACACATAAAACGAATAAGGAACTATTCTGAATAATAAAGTTTAAATCTTTACAAAATTATAAAAATGGACCCAAAAGTCGACCCCCGGGCCCGTACCTCAGAACCTGTCAAATTTTACAAAATCTGAATACTCATTCCAATACGAGTTCAACCATACAAAATTTATCTAATACCGATATCATTTGGTCCCTCAAATCATGAATTTTCATTTTAGAAATTTTCCCTTCAAAACCCACATTTTCCTCAACCGAAAACAAAAATTAAATGATAAAAACAAGGACTAATTCATGAAATATATTTAATTCTAGTTCAAGAACACTTACCCATTCGATTTGTGTGAAAAAACCTCAAAGCATCGCCAAGAATCGAGCTCTAGAAGTCAAAATATGAGAAAAATGGTGAAACCCCCGCTTTTGAAAACTTATATTCTACCCAGGTATTAATGAATCGCGATCACCGAACAACTCTTGCGATCGCGAAGAGGAAAAGGGGAGGGTTCCTGGGTTGTACTTCGCGAACGCGAAGATACGCACGCAAACGCGGAAGAGAAGAGGCGGAACATACGCGAATGCGAACAGATTGATGCGAACGCGAAAACAATTTGGGTTCCCACCCAGGATAATACTATGTGATCGCGGACATTTAGATGAGAAGGCGATTGAGGAGGAATAATATATTAGCGATCGCGAACCTAACTATGTGATTGGGATGAAGGAAAAGATGGCAGTGTCGAGCCCCCTATTACTCGCGAAATCGGGTTTCGACATTTTTGGGACAACTCGTTTCCTTTTAGGAAAGGGGGTTTCCATGTTTTGAAGATTCTCCACCTAACTAGATTAAGGTGCGTTAGGAACCTATTTAGGTTTATTTACAAACAAGTTTTGATAACCAGAGATAGGGTAAGGGCTTGAAATTATTCTAAGGGGAAGGTGTTAGGCACCCCTCAGAATCCACAACTGTGGTTCCCAGCCAAACAACTTTTGCGAATTTGTACAAATAGGCAATGAATGTTTAAGAAAAAAAAGTAGTTTTGAAAGATTCGCAGTCTAAGCACACATGTATTACTAAGTTGAAATTATTTAATAGCTAAGTAGGATTTTGGAAAGAGTTACATTCTAAACATGCATATGGGATGGGGGGATGTCCTATGTTTGTTTGTCATATGGATCACATCAATGCAATACCCGGTATGTCACTCCTCAAAGAAGGGCTACACGTGGTATTAGCTCACCGGTCATCATATCCATATCTACCCTTCGCACCCCGTAAAGGTAATTAAAAACGAGTTTTGGTCTACGACCTCTATTGCGAGGTGTTACCCGTCCCTTCCTAATAGTCCTGGAGGAGTTTAGGACTTCTATCCTATGAGGGAGGTTGTAGGCATATCCTTAGGTATAAATGTAAAATACTAGGGCGACAGATAAAGACAAATAGGACAGAAATTAAGGGAAAAGCACAGAAAGCAGATAGAGGGCTTAGATATACCTCCACAAGTAATGCACATAGACAGCACGACTAATACACAGATAAGGTCCATATTTAGTTTCAGAATCCTAAGGCATAGTACGGTGATTTTATAACATAACAGAGAAAACAGATTTGTTCTGTAATTCAGAAAAGGCCTAATCAGTTTGCGTACTGATTTTAAACTTGTTGATTATAAGGCAGCATACATAAGAAGCAGATTTCCAGTTTTAAAAAATTTAGTACCTCAGGCTTGCCTAGGTGTAAGGCAATGTTCAAGTTATCAGAATTACTTAGAGGAAACTGTTTGAAATTGTATTACTAAACATGCTTGTTCTAAATGTTCAGGATTCAGGAATTGTTACCAGCTACTTGCAAAACTGGGTGTGTCTGTTTTTATCAATAATTAAAATAGGGATGCCTAAGCGGATAGGAATGCAATCCTAAAGGAAGGATATCTAATGCACAGTAAATGCAGAGTGATGTACATGCAGGACCTAAGCAGGATTTTTTCCTAAATGCATAAATGTTACAACGTTTGGACATGCTTTTAGAATCTGCAGAAGATATGAAAATGACATGTTTATTAGCGTTTTTTTATTCTAAGTGTACATGACAATGTACGATGGTAAAGTAATAGTTATTAGCACATTTTAACACAGGATTTTTCTAAGTGATATAAGAAAGAATGCACATGCTGAAACACTAGACATGGACCTAAGAGGCATGATTTCTAATGCATGCATGAATCCTAAGCATGGTCGCTATTGCAAAATTAGGAATCTAAACCTAATAACATGTTTTCTACCCTTAATAACTATAGCATGCCTATTTAACCCTTACATTTTCACTATCCATCCCCAAAGTTGTTTACAATAATTATTACAAACCATTTTCGCACAAGTTACATAATTGAAATAAGAAAAGAAGAAGTTACACTATAGGAAGCCTACTGATAGGCCAGAATCTCCAGAATACCTCAAATACCATCGGATCACAACCTTTCACATGATCCAGATGTGTCAAAGTTCCCTAAGGATCTCAAGGGATCCTGGGCAGTGCTCACACCCAGATTCATAACCAAACTTGAGTAAGTGCAGTGTGGAAGATCCAACTCTAATATGTTAGAGTTCATAGGGAGCTCATATGGGTCCCTAAGAAGTCACACATTAGAGGGGCAGAACCTAGACTTCTAAGAGTATGTGTGAGAGTGCTTGACATAGTTTTAAAAGAGTTGAGTTGAAAAATAGTTTTGGAAATGATTTGTTTGAAATAAGTTTTGGAGAGAAACAGAAGAGTTTGCTTTTGTTGAAAACAGTTTGAAAGAAAAGGGAGTATGACAATCAACTGACTCAGAACCAAAGTATGCATAATTCAGGAAATAGACACAAACAGGAAAGGGGGATTGGGGATTGGGGACAAGTAGATCACATATGAAAGCATATTTGCATACAGGTTAACACCAGAGAAGTACTTCAGGACTTAAAACAAACATAGAAAATATTTTCAGGCCAGCAACTTAACAGCATTAGATTGAGGGGTACTAGTGTGATGACCCAAAAGGTCATCCCGTGTATTTCTATCTAAACTTGTGTTTCGAGGTCATGAGAACCTCCTTTTATCTCACATCGATGTGCGTGCGCATCACGGGCGTGTAGCCGGGAAGATGTTATGTGAAAATTGATAAAAATGATGATTATATATTAATTATTTGAATAAAGTTGACTTGGGTCAAGATTTTTTGTAAACGAACCCAGACCTGTGATTTGACTGTCCCGGAGAGTCCGTAGGAAAATAGGGGACTTGGGTGTATGCCCAGAATCGAATTCCGAGGTCCCAAGTCTCAGAAATGAATTTTTAAAGAAAATTATTTTCTAAAAAATATAAAGGTTTTTGAAAATGAAATCCTATGTGAAACATGTGGTATTGGGCCCGTATTATGGTTCCGGAGCCCGGTATAGATTCAACATGACTTATATGTGTTATCTGTGAAGTTTTGGTAATAAATGTATTTCGTTTGACGTGATTCGGACCTTAAATGCAAAATTTGGAAGTTTTGGAAGTTTTGAGAATTTTCATGGATTTTCAGGTTTAATTCGTTGTTTTTGATGTTATTTTGGTGGTTTAATCACACGAATAAGTCTCTAGGATGTTTTTGAAGTTGTGTGAATATTTGGTTTTCAGCCCCGAGGGCTCGGGTGGGTTTCGGGTAAGTGTCGGGGTGTTAAAACTTGGTAAAATTCTGGTGTTAAATGGTTGTTGCTGGTGTCCAGAAGATTGCCCTATGTGAACGCACTCAAGGGATTGCGAACGCACATGGTAGTGTGGGGTGTGGGGGTCAGGGTAGGCTATACTCTATGCGAACGCAACCCCTTGGGCGCGAACGCATACCTATAGGGAGATGACCCTATGCGAACGCATCAAATAGTCGCGAATGCACAAGGTTAAGAGGTCTGGGGGGCTGGGTGGTGCGAAGCCTATGCGAACGCACGTGTTTGGGCGTGATCGCGATGGGTAAGTTAGGATAGCCTGTGCGAATGTGGAGCACGTGCCGCGAACGCACTGAAGTAATTCGGCCATTGATTTTTAAGTCTAAAAACAGAACACTTAGAAGGGGAATTTCGCCATTTTTCATAAACCTCATCTTCTCCACACCTCTTAGGCGATTTGTGAAGATCTTCTTCACCATAACCTCTTAGGTATGTAATTATAAACTTTTTTTCTTTCATTTTTATTAACACCCATTAGATTCAAGGCCTTAAAACATGGAATTTAAGGTAGAAAATTGGGTATTTGGGTAGAGTTAGGGCTTTTTGATTATTTGGGAATTTGACCTCGTTTTGGGGTCAGATTTCAAAACAAATTATATATTCGGGCTCGTGGGTGAATTTTGGGATTTTGGGAAAAAGGTTGGAAAATCTATAATTAAGCATTGGAATTGAATTATTTGGACTTTATTGATGTTATTGACTCGATTATGTCTAGATACGATCGATTTGAAGTCGGGTTCAAAAGGAAAAGCGGTGCTAGAGGCTTGATTTGGTTTCTTGGAGTCGAGGTAAGTGTTTGGCCTAACCTTAGCTTGAGGGAATAGGTGTTGAGTCCTATTTTCTACGTGTTTATTCCATGTCCAATGTATATGTGAGGTGACGAGTACATATATGTTGTTGTCAAGCATGCCCGTGAGTCGAATATGTAACTACCCCGTTCCCCTAAATAAGATTTCCCGTAGAGGCTTATAGTGATTTATGAATTGCTGGGACGGGTGGTTCGGGATTCAGAAGTGTTTTCCGCAGTATAGGAACCCTTAGTTCCTTAAGGTTGGCCTTTTTTGCCAAGTTTTACTTCGGTCAACATTTTTAGTAAACGACCTTGGAATCGAGTTCCGAGAGTTTCGGTAGCTTCGTATGATGATTTCGGACTTGTGCGTATGTTCGGAATGGGTTTTGAATGAACCGGGAGCGTTTCGGCGCCAAATAGCGAAATAGAGTTTCCTTAAGTTCATAATGTGGTTTGGAACGTGTTTTTATGTTATCGAGGTCCGAACGGATATCCGAGATCAGGAATAGTTTTGTTATGTCATTTATGACTTGAAATTTGGCGTCATTCCGGGTAGTATAGGTCGGTTCGGCGGATTGAAACCAAATTCAAGAAATTAAAGTTCTTAAGTTTGATTCTAAGGGGTTTTGATGGGTGATATTGAGTTTTTGCATTGTTTCGGGTGTTCCGAAGGCTCGAGCGAGTCTGTAATATGATTTAGGACTTGTTGGTATTTTTGGACTGGGGCTCGGGTGGGCCCAGGTGCCTCCCGAGTACCAATCGAGGCCAAAACCCAGCAGCCTTAAATGCTGGTGCACCTGAACTGGTGTGACCGCAGGTGCGGTTGCCCAGTCGCAGGTGCGAGACCGCTCCTGCGATCCAGGCCTCGCAGGTGCGGCCCCAGGTGAGAAGATCCATTATCGCAGGTGCGGACATGATTTTGCAGGTGCGGGCCTCCCTCCGCAGGTGCGATCCTAGGCCTTCTAGGCCACTTCCGCAGGTGTGAACCTTGGCTCGCAGGTGGGGTCCTCGAGCCGCAGGTGCGAGATCACTGAAGGCAGTGAGCTGTTTTAAACACGGGACTTAGCCATTTTTCACCATTTCTTCTTCACCATAGGCGATTTTGAGAGCTCACAAGAGGGTATTCGACCTAGCTGCTGAGAGGTAAGTAACTTACACTTCAATGTTGGTTTAATACATCAATTACTAAGTAGATTAACACCCCAATTAGTGTAAATCAAGGGTTAGAGTGGGAAACCTAGGGTTGATGAATTTTTGAGAATTTCACCACTTGTCTACCATGAAACCATGCAAAAATCATATATTAATGATCCTTAGGTTATGGGTGAGTGATCTTTACAAAATTTCCAGAACCCGAGCATGTGGGCCTGGGGATGTATTTTGGGATTTTTCAAGTAGGTTGAATTAACTAAACTAATAGGAGAATTCCATACTCTTGAGTGTATATTGACGTATTTATATACATCATTTGACTAGTTTCGAGTCCTTGGGTGGCGAGTTGGAAGTTTCGGGCGCGTTCTTGACCCGGGAAGTAGGTTCTACGTGAGGTGAGTCTCCTTTCCAACCTTGTAAGAGGGAATTTTCCCCATAGGTAAACGAAAATGATTGAATTATCCTTATTTGCGGGGGCTACGCACGCGCAAAGTGACGAGAGTTCGTGCGTAGATACTACTATGTTATGTGGGGTAGAATTTAGGATTTACAAGCATGCCTTTATGTGCCTTACCTGTATCTTTACATGTGTTCCTAGTTTCTTATTATCTTTGAAATTGACATGAGGATGTTAGGAAGTTATGTGTATGTTTAAATGCTTAAATCTCTATTTTCAAGTATAATCCATGATAAATTCCTGAATTTCCTGATAATTCTGTGTATGTATACTAGCACCCGTGTCGCATGTATGATTCGTCAGCGGGGTAGCCTTATAATTATGTCAACCGCGTCGCATGATCGATTCACGAGCGGGGTAATAGAGGCATCTATGGTTCGAGCCGTTCGACCCTCAGTAGTGCACATTTAGCTTTGCGTCGCTTCGGCCGTACGCTTCGGCATACTATGTGATATGTATTTGACTGAGAGTCTTGTTATTATTAAATAAATTGCTTCCTGTGGAAGGAGAACTTGGGATTTTTTTGATAATTGCTATTTGACTCATAAGAATAAATTGCAGTTTTATATAATTGATACTTCATGCCTTAGTGATTTCCATGACTACCATTCCTGTCTATATTTATTTAATCATGTTATTTGTTATTGACCCTAGTAAGTATCACGTCTACCTCTCGTCACTACTTCTTCGTGTTTAGACGGGATAGTCACTGGGTACATATTTGTTTATATGTACTCTTGCTACGCTTCTGTACTTAATTGTACAGGTTCTGAGGCAGGTGTATCTGGTTATCAGACCGGAGCGCGATCTCGAGAGCATATTCTGGACCTGACTTCACGGTGAGCTTCTCCCCCTTGCGATCCCCAGCAGCACTATGGAGTTATCTTTTATTTTGGATATTTCTATCTATTCTCTTCAGGCAGTAGTACATTCGTTTTGCCTAGTCTTGTATATTCTACTAGTCGCCTGTAGACTTGTGACACCAGGTTCTGGCACTTTTAGTAGACTTTCTGGTTAATTTTTCTACACTGTATAGGTTGGCACACGATTTTTGAGTTACGTTGAGCTAAGTTTCCTCACTTAACCGCCTTCATTAAATGATTTTTTTTTACTTAAAATTTGGCAAGTACTTAAATATCCAAGTAAGTAAGGTAATCTCGTTAGTAAGCTGGCATTGGCTTACCTGACTCTGGTGTTGGGCGCCATCACGACCTGAGTAGGATTTGGGTCTTGATAACATGGTATCAGAGTCCTAGGTTCACGTAGGTCTCACAAGTCAAAGGAAAACCTAATAGAGTCTTGCGGATCGATACGGAGACGTCTGTATTTATCTTCGGGAGGCTATAGGGTGTTAGGAAACCTCTCTTTATCCTTATTCTATCGTGTAGTCGATGGTTTACTAAATCTCATTCTTCTATTCTCTCACAGATGGTGAGGACTCGTGCAGCTGACATTCCAGACTCGGGAGATGCCGCTACCCCCATCGTCCGAGGCCGCGCTAGAGGCCGGGGGAGGGCACCGGCCCGAGGTAGGGGACGAGGGCGTCCCAGTGTTGTTCCATTAGCACCCCCAGCGGATCGAGCAGAGGATCCCATTAATGAGGAGAAGGGTGAGGTGCCCCCAGCAGATTCAGCTCCGATGGATTTCATGACTGCACCAGGCTTCCAGGAGGTCATGGGTCGTATGGTGCGGTTCATGGACTCTATGACTCAAGCTGGTTTATTTCCAGCGGATCGTGCCACATCTTAGGTGGTACGGGGATCCCAGACCCATACTGCCCAGGTCGTAGCACATGCACTGGTGGTATATCAGACTCCGGGTACACTGCATGTGGGCGGAGCACAGTCGGTAGCAGCAGCAACAGAGCTCAGACTAGCTGCAGACGGCGATCCGCAGAAGCTACTCTATAGATGGACTCGATTGCACCCTCCTGTCTTCGGAGGTGAGCGGGGCGAGGATTCCCAAGACTTCATTGATAGGTGCAGGGACAGATTGCTCAACATGAGGATTTTGGAGTCCCATGGAGTTGATTTCACTACTTTCCAGCTAGAGGGCAGGGCCCGCAGATGGTGGCAGTCATTTTTCCTTGGTAGGGTAGAAGGTTCCCTTCTTCTCACATGGGAGCAGTTCACTCAGATGTTCCTGTACAGGTATATTCCACCCTCAGAGAGGGAAGAGCTGTGGTATCAGTTTTAGCAGCTGAAGCAGGGGCAGATGTCGGTGACAAACTACGAGGCCAGGTTTTCATAGTTGTCCTGTCATGCCCTTATGATTCTTCTTACTGACGCTGAGAGAGTGCGGAGGTTTGTAGCTGGGCTGCACTCAGGTATTAGGGCCAACATGGCCCGAGAGGTGGTGATGGGTACTCCCTATTAGCTTGTGTTCGAGATAGCTCGTCGGATTGAGGGTTATCGATCAAGGGACAGAGAGCAGGGTCAGCAAGACAAGAGAGATAGATTTTCTAGAGATTTCAGAGGTGCCCCAGGTAGAGGCAGGGGTCAGTTCAGCAGAGGCCAGCCTAGCAGGCCTCCATATTCAGCTCCTCCACCACCTCCCCGTGGTGCTCTAGTGAGGCCTTATTTCAGCGTCATGCCAGAGAATTCTTACTGCCCACCGGCCATTCAGGGTTACTCTGGTGGGTATTCAGGTCATCAGGTGTCTTCTAGTCCTTACTTCACTGCCATGCTAGAGGGTTCTCACCGTCCCCCAACTATCCAGGGTTCTTCTTCAGGGCAGCAGGCCATGCCACCAGTGAGGTGTTATGAGTGTGGGGAGTCAGGACATATGAGGAGGACTTGTCCCAAGTTTCGGGGCAAGGCTGTTCAGCAGAGTTACCAGCCTACATACTCAACATCGGCGCCCCGTCCACCCAGAGGTGGAGTACAGGCTCGTAGAGGTCGTCCCAGAGATGGAGGTCAGGAAGGGGGAGCTCCGCTAGCTCCTATTCAGTCTAGCGGAGGTCAGTCTTCAGGTACACCAGCCAGATTCTATGCTATTCCGGCCCGAGCAGATGCAATGGCCTCAGATGCCGTGATCACAGGTACTATTTTAGTATGTGGTAGGGAGGCATCACTGCTATTTGATCCAGGATCCACTTATTCATATGTGTCAGCCTTATTTTCTTGTTTTTTGGATGTTCCTCGCGAGTCCTTGGATTCTCCAATATATGTGTCCACTCCTGTAGGCGATTCTGTGGTGGTAGACTGGATCTATCGATCTTGTGTGATCACCTTCTGTGGGTTCGAGACTAGAGCGGACCTCCTGTTGCTCGACATGGTTGATTTTGAGACTATTTTGGGGATGGATTGGCTATCTCGCTATCATGCCATCTTGGATTTCCATGTCAAGACGGTTACTTTGGCCATGCTCTAGTTTCCTAAGCTGGAGGGGAGAGGTTCGTCAGTTAGTGCAGATAGTAGAGTTATTTCCTTCCTGAAGGCTCGACATATGGTCGAGAAGGGTTGTCTGGCGTATCTTGCTTATGTGCAGGACACCACCGCCGAGTCTCCGACGATTGATTAAGTGCCAGTTGTTCGAGAGTTTGCTGATGTCTTTCCTTCAGGCTTTCCGGGCATGCCTCCGGATCGTGATATCGATTTCTCTATTGATGTAGCTCCATGCACTCAGCCTATTTCTGTTCCCCCGTACCGTATGGCTCCGAAACAATTGAAGTAATTGAAGGAGCAGCTTGAGGAATTGTTGGCTAAGGGGTTTATCAGACCGAGTGTATCGTCGTGGGGTGCTCCATTTCTATTTGTAAAGAAGAAAGATGGGTCTATGCGGATGTGTATTGATTACTGCCAGTTTAACAAGGTAACTCTTAAGAACAAGTATCCACTGCCACGCATTGATGATTTGTTTGAATAGTTGCAGGGTGCTCGGGTTTTTTCTAAGATTGATTTGACATCGGGGTATCACCAATTAAATATTAGAGCCTCGGATGTTCCGAAGAATGCTTTTCATACGAGATATGGCCATTATGAGTTTCTAGTGATGTCCTTCGGGTTGACTAATGCCCCAACAACATTCATGGACTTGATGAATAGGGTGTCTAAGCCGTATATTGATTCCTTTGTCATTGTCTTCATTGATGACATATTGATTTACTCACGTAGCATGGGCGAGCACGAGCAGCATTTGAGAATTGTGCTCCAGACCTTGCGGGAACAAAAGCTATATGCTAAGTTCTCCAAGTGTGAGTTCTGGTTGGATTCCGTGGCATTTTTGGGGCATGTGGTATCTGAAGAAGGTATCAAGGTTGATCCTCAGAAGATTGAGGCGGTTCATAGTTGGATGCGTCCTACTTCAGCTATAGAGATCAGGCGTTTCTTGGGTCTAGCAGGCTACTATCGACGATTTGTGGAGGGCTTTTCATCCATTGCAGCCCCACTGACTAGATTGACTCAGAAGAATGCCCCGTTCCGATGGTCTGACGAGTGTGAGGCGAGCTTTCAGAAGCTCAAGACGGCATTGACCTCAGCACCAGTTCTAGTATTGCCTTCCGGTTCTAGGATGTATATAGTGTATTGCGACATTTCACGCTTTGTATTGGGATGTGTATTGATGCAGGAAGGGAAAGTTATTGCCTATTCTTCGTGCCAGCTGAAGGTTCATGAGAAGAATTACCCTATGCACGATTTGGAGTTGGCGGCGATTGTTCATGCTCTTAAGATTTTGAGGCATTACTTGTATGGGGTGTCTTGTGAGGTTTATACAGACCACCGCAGCTTGCAGCACTTGTTCAAACAGAGGGATCTTAATTTGAGACAGTGCAGGTGGCTTGAGTTGTTGAAGGACTATGACATCACCATTATTTATCATCCCGGCAAGGCAAATATGGTAGCAGATGCTTTAAGTAGGAAGGCGGAGAGTATGGGTAGCTTGGCCTATATTGCAGCAGAGGAGAGGCCTCTAGCCTTGGAAATTCAGTCCTTAGCTAATCGCCTGGTGATATTAGATCTTTCAGAGCCGCGCCGAGTTCTTGCACATGTGGTTGCTCAGTCTTCGTTATCAGGGGAGATTAAGGCTCGGCAGTTTGATGATCCGTGTTTGGCAGAGCTTCGGGATACATTGGTTCAGGGTGGTGCCAAAGAGGTTGCTATTGGCGACGATGGTGTTCTGAGACTTCAGTGCATTTTATGTGTTCCTAATGTCTATGGCCTTCGAGGGAGGATTCTAGAGGAGGCACACAGTTCTTGATATTCTGTTCATCCTGGTGCTACGAAGATGTATCGTGATTTGAAGCATCATTTCTGGTGGAGACAAATGAAGAGGACATTGTGGAGTATGTGGCTAGGTGTCTTAACTGCCAGCAGGTTAAGTATGAGCACCAGAGACCAGGAGGCCTACTTCAGCAGATGCCCATTTTTGAGTGGAAGTGGGAACGCATCACTATGGACTTCGTGGTTGGGTTGCCTTGGACTTTGCGGAAGGTTGACGCGGTTTGGGTCATTGTATAGATTTACCAAATAGTCGGATTTCATTCCTGTAGCTACTACTTATACTTCTGAGAGGCTAGCCTAGATCTACATTCGGGAGATAGTCCGGTTACACGGTGTGCCGGTGTCCATTATATCATATCGAGATCCTCAGTTCACCTCGCACTTCTGGAGAGCATTTCATAGTGAGATGGGTACCCAGATAGATCTCAGCACAGCATTTCACCCTCAGACTGATGGCTAGTCAGAGCGCACCGTTCAGATATTGGAGGACATGCTCAGGGCATGTGTGATTGACTTTGGAGGTCAGTGGGACTAGTTCTTGCTTTGGCCGAGTTTTCTTACAATAATAGTTATCAGTCCAACATCGAGATGGCTCCATTTGAGGCTTTGTATGGTCGGCGATGTCATTTTCCTATCGGATGGTTTGAGCCTGGCGAGGCTAAGTTATATGGCACCGGCCTGGTGAAGGATGCGTTGGAGAAAGTGAAGTTGATTGAGGAGAGGATCCGCACAACACAACCCCGATAGAAGAGTTACGCGGATCAGAGGGCGTGCGATGTAGCATTTATGGAGGGAGACAAGGTACTGTTGAAGGTCTCGCCGATGAAGGGTGTTATGAGGTTCGGGAAGAAGGGCAAGTTGAGCTCGAGGTTTATAGGTCCCTTCGAGGTGTTGAGGCGAGTTGGAGAGGTTGCTTGTGAGCTTTCTTTACCTCCCAGTTTATCAGGGGTTCATCCAGTCTTTCATGTATCCATGCTCCGGAGATACCACGATGACTTCTCTCACGTGGTTGATTTCAGCACTATTAAGTTGGATGACAGATTAGGCTACGAGGAGGAGCCAGTTGTTATTGTTGATAGCCAGGATCGCCAGTTGAGATCCAAGAGAGTTTTTGCCGTAAAGGTCCAGTGGAGGGGCCAACCAATAAAGGAAGCGACTTGGGAGTCCGAAGAGGACATGCGGAGAAGATATCCGCACTTATTCAGCACATCAAGTATTATTCTAGACCCGTTCGAGGACGAACGTTTGTTAAAGAGGTGGAGAATGTAACGACCTGATCGGTCATTTTGCGTATTCGGACCCCGTTTACCAAAATAATACTTCCCGTTGAGGCTTATAGTGATTTATGACTTGCGGGGATGGGTGGTTCGGGATTCAGAAATGTTTAGAGCAGTATCGGAACCCTTAGTTCCTTAAGGTTGGCCTTTTTGGCCAATTTTGACTTCGGTCAACATTTTTAGTAAACGACCTCGGAATCGAGTTCCGACAGTTTCGGTAGCTTCACATGATGATTTCGGACTTGTGCGTATGTTCGAAATGGGTTTTGAATGATCCGGGAGCGTTTCGACGCAAAATAGCGAAATAGAGTTTCCTTAAGTTCATAATGTGGTTTGGAATGTGTTTTTGTGTTATCGAGGTTCGAACAAAACTCCGAGATCAGGAATAGTTCTGTTATGTCATTTATGACTTGCTCGCAAAATTTGGCGTCATTCCGGGTAGTATAGGTCAGTTCGGCGCATTGCAACCGAATTCAAGAACTTAAAGTTCTTAAGCTTGATTCTAAGGGGTTTTGAGGGGTGATTTTGAGTTTTAGCCTTGTTTCGGGTGTTCCGAAGGCTCGAGCGAGTCCGTAATATGATTTAGGACTTGTTGGAATTTTTGGACGGGGGCTCGGGTGGGTCCAGGTGTCTCCCGGGTACCAAACGAGTCCAAAAACTAGCAGCCTTAACTGCTGGTACACCTGAACTGGTGTGACCGCAGGTGCGGTTGCCCAGTAGCAGGTGCGAGACTGCTTATGCGGTCCAAGCCTCGCAGGTGCAGCCATGATTCCGCAGGTGCGGGCCTCCCTCTGCAGGTGTGATCCCATACCTTCTGGCCACTTCTGCAGGTGCGATCCTTGGATCACAGGTGCGGTCCTCAAGCCGCAGGTGCGAGATCATTGAAGGCAGTGAGCTCTTTTAAACACGGGACTTAGCCATTTTACACCATTTATTCTTCACCATAGGCGATTTTGAGAGCTCACAAGAGGGTATTCGAACTAGCTGCTGAGAGGTACGTAACTTCCACTTCAATGTTGGTTTAATACATCAATTGCTAAGTAGATTAACACCCCAATTAGTGTAAATCAAGGGTTAGAGTGGGAAACCTAGGGTTGATGAATTTTTGAGAATGTCACCACTTGTCTACAATGAAACCATGCAAAAATCATATATTAATGATCCTTAGATTATGTGTGAGTGATCTCTACAAAATTTTCGGAACCCGAGCATGTGGGCCCGAGGATGTATTTTGGGATTTTTCAGGTAGGATGAATTAACTAAACTAATAGGAGAATTCCATACTCTTGAGTGTATATTGACGTATTTATATATTTCATTTGACTAGTTTCGAGTCCTTGGGTGGCGAGTTGGGAGTTTCGGGCGTGTTCTTGACCCGGGAAGTAGGTTCTACGCGAGGTGGGTCTCCTTTCGAACCTTGTAAGAGGGAATTGTCCCCATAGGTAAACAAAAATGATTGAATTATCCTTATTTGCGGGGTTACGCACAAAGTGACAAGAGTTCGTGCGTAGCTACTACTATGTTATGTCGGGTAGAATTTAGGATTTACAAGCATGCCTTTATGTGCCTTACCTGTATCTTTATATGTTTTCCTAATTGCTTATTATCTTTGAAAATGACATGAGGATATTAGGAAGTTATGTGTAAGTTTAAATGCTTAAATCTCTATTTTCAAGTATAATCCATGATAAATTCCAGAATTTCCTCAGAATTCCGTGTATGTATACTAGCACCCGTGTCGCATGTATGATTCGTGAGCAGGGTAGCCTTATAATTATGTCAACCGCGTCGCATGATCGATTCGCGAGCGGGGTAATAGATGCATCTATTGTTCGAGCCGTTCAACCCTTGGCAGTGCACATTAATTTTTGCGTCGCTTCAGTCGTACGCTTCGGCATATTATGTGCTATGTATTTGACTAAGAGTCTTGTTATTATTAAATAAATTGCTTCCTGTGGAAGAGGAACTTGGGATATTCGTGATAATTGCTATTTGACTCATAAGAATAAATTGCAGTTTTATATAATTGATACTTCATGCCTTAGCGATTTCCATGACTACCATTCCTGTCTATATTTATTTAATCATGTTATTTGTTATTGACTCTAGTAAGTATCACGTCTACCTCTCGTCACTACTTCTTCGAGTTTAGACGGGATACTCACTAGGTACATATTTGTTTATATGTACTCTTGCTACGCTTTTGTACTTAACTGCACAGGTTCTGAGGCAGGTGTATCTGGTTATCAGGCCGGAGCGCGATCTCGAGAGCATATTCTGGACCTGACTTCACGGTGAGCTGCTCCCCCTGGCGATCCCCAACAGCACTATGGAGTTATCTTTTATTTTGGATATTTCGGTCTATCTTCAGGCAGTAGTACATTTGTTTTGCCTAGTCTTGTATATTCTACTAGTCGCCTGTAGACTTGTGACACCAGGTTCTGGCACTTTTAGTAGACTTTCTGGTAAATTTTGCTACACTGTATAGGTTGGCACACGATTGTTGAGTTACGTTGAGCTAAGTTGCCTCACTTAAACGCCTTCATTGAATGATTTTTTTTTACTTAAAGTTTGGCAAGTACTTAAATATCCAAGTAAGTAAGGTAATCTCGTTAGTAAGCTGGTATTGGCTTGCCTGACTCCGGTGTTGGCCGTCATCATGACCTGAGTAGGATTTGGGTCATGACAGAATATGGGTAATTATGTTATTTTCATTGACATTTTCTGTGTTTATGGATTTGATACCATTTGCTAGTTATTAATTTGATGGAAATTCTCAGTTGTGAGTACTGTTGAGTAATGGTTCGGTTTAGGGATATGTTGGTAAGTTATATATCTATGTAGGTTTGGTTGTAGTTGTGTCCCTTGTCGGGATGGTATTACTCTTGTTGATTATTCCTGTGTATTTAAGGTTTCTTATTGTTGATTTTCCTATCAATTGTTGTTTTATGATATTTATGCACGAGGGGACATTATGTGCCGTGTTGTTGATATTTATGCACGAGGGGACATTCCGTGCCATGTTTTTGATATTTATGCATGAGGGGACATTCTGTGCCGTGTTGTTGATATTTACGCACGAGGGGATATTCTGTGTCGTGTTGTTGTTTATTTATGCACGAGGGGACATTCTGTGCAGTGATGTTATTTATTTATGCGCGAGGGGACATTCTGTGTCGTGTTACTGATATTTATGCACGAGGGGACATTCTGTGCCGTGTTTTGTGATATTATAGCACGAGGGGACATGCCGTTCCATTTCTGTTTACTTATTTGTTCAGGGTTGTTAATTATTGCTACTATTTAATTATTTCAATTGTTGTCTTGCCCCGTCTTTTCAGTAGTTGTTGCACCTTTCTCCCCGACATGTTTTCCTTGTTTTGTACTTAATTGTTTGTTTTCTGTTATTATTCCTTCTATATATATATTATTGAACTGCACAGGTATTTGTTATTTGTCGTGTCATAGCCTCGTCACAACTTCGCCGAGGTTAGGCTCGCAACTTACTCAGTACATGGGTCCGTTGTACTGATGCTACACCTGGACTTCTTCATGTTGTGCAGATCACGGAACCGAACCTTGCGGACAGTGATCGAGGGAGTATCCTTCAGTCCATCGGAGACATTGAGGTAGTCCTGCAGGCGTCCGCAGGCCTTGGCGTCACCCACTATCTCATTTTAGACCTTTGTTTTTAGCATTCTTAGACAGTCCAAGGAGTTGTGATACCAGTTCTGGGGGGTTTTATTAAGGATTTTGTAATGCTATTTACCCGAGTTGTTAGATTTTATACCTTCTGCACTTTTATTCATATTTGTTCTCATATATCATTTTTCTTTTAAATGCTAAATAATAAGGAAATAAGTTATATTAATCGGAACGTTGACTTGTCTAGCAGGTTCAACGTTAGACGCCATCACGGTCAAGACGGTGGGATTTCGGGTCGTGACAAGTTGGTATCAGAGCTCTAGGTTACTTAGGTCTCACAATTCACGGACAAACTTGGTAAAGTCTGAGGCATCGGTACGGAGACGTCTGTACTTATCCCCCAGAGGCTGCAGAGTTAGGAATAACTTCACATCTATTCTTCTCTGTCGTGCGATTTGACTTCTAAATGCTAATTGAGTTTCTAATCTATTCTCTCGTAGATGGAAAGAACGTGTGCTTCCTCATCTACCGATCAGCAACCCGATCCTCCTGTTGCAGCTCCTATGAGGGGTCGAGGACGAGGCCAAGGCCGTGCTAGAGGCCGAGGCAGGGGCAGGGCTCAGCCCAGAGCAGCAGCCCCAGTAGAGGACCCACAAGTAGACCTTGCCGGTGATGTTCCTGCTCAGACAGTTCTGGTCGGACCAGCTCAGGTCCCGGAGGGGTTCATTGCCACCCCGGTTCTTCAGGATGCTCTGGTCCGCTTAGTGGGCCTTATGGAGAGCGTGGCTCAGGCTGGTCTTCTTCCTACAGCACCAGCCGCCTCTCAGGCTGGGAAAGGGGCCCAGACTCCTACTACCCGCACACCGGAGTAGTTAGCTTCGCAGTTCCAAACTCCAGCACCTCAGACAGCTGGAGTAGCTCAGTCGGGTATTGTGGCACAGGAAGTTGAGGGAGAAGTTATGTCTGCCGATGCTTTGTGGAGATTGGATCGATTCACCAAGTTATTTCCTACTAATTTTACTGGTGCACCATTAGAGGACCCCCAGAATTTCTTAGACAGTTGTTTTGAGGTTCTTCGAAACATGGGGATTGTGGAGACCAATGGGGTCGATTTTGCTACATTCCGTCTTTCTGGCGCCGCCAAGACTTGGTGGAGGGATTATTGCTTGACCATGCCAGTTGGATCTTCGCCGTTGTCTTGGGATCAGTTCTCCGAGTTGTTCTTGGAGAAGTTTCTACCAGTTACCCAGAGAGAGGATCTTCAGAGGCAGTTCGAGCGTCTCTAGCAGGGCTTGATGACAGTCACCTTGTATGAGACTCGGTTTATCACTTTGGCCCGACATCCTATCATGATACTCCCCACAGATCGAGAGAGGGTGAGGAGTTTTATTGAGGTGCTAGCTCAGCCTATTAGACTCCAGATGGCCAGAGAGACAGGTACTGATATTTCTTTCCAGGAGGCGGCCAATGTGGCCAAGCGTATTGAGATGGTCTTATCACAGGGCAGTGGTCAGGGGTCTGACAAGAGACCTCGTCATGTCGGTCGATTCAGTGGTGCCTCACCTGGAGGCAGAGATTCCTTTGGTAGAGGTCATCCTCCTAGGCCATTCCAATCGGCACTTCAGGTATCCCGCAGTGCACCAGCAGCTCCTATCAGTGCACCGCCGCTTCAGAGCTTCCAAGGTGGTTATTCTGGTCGACAGAGACAGTTTCAGGGCCAGCAGTCTCAGCAGCCGAGGTCTTGCTTCACGTGCGGTGGTATGGGGCACATTTCCAGGTTTTTCCCCCGAGCTTCTAGTGGTTCTCAGTATCAGGGTTCCCGTGCTATGATTCTCGCACTAGGTGCACCCCCACCCCCTCAGCCAGCTAGGGATAGAGGTCGAGGTGCCAAAGGTGGAGGCCAGACAGCTAGAGGTGGAGGACAGGATATGAGGGGTAGATTCAGCCCGCAACAGGTCGACCCAGGGATATTCAGATTGGTGGGGCTCAGCGTCGATGCTATGCTATTCCCGCCAGACTTGAGGCTGAGACCTCTGATGTAGTTATTACAGGTATGATTTCAGTTTGCAGCAGAGATGCTTCGGTTTTGTTTGATCCGGGGTCTATATTTTCCTATGTGTCCTCATATTTTGTTCCTTATCTAATTATGCCACGTGCCTCTCTGAGTACTCCTATATATGTGTCTACACCGGTGGGTGATTTTATTGTGGTAGATCGAGTCTACCATTCATGCATAGTGTTTATTGGTGGTCTTGAGACCCGTGTATATCTTTTACTTCTTGATATGGTCGATTTTGATGTTATTTTGGGGATGGATTGTTTATCTCCCTATCACGTTATTCTGGATTGTCATGCCAAGACTATGACCTTGGCCTTACCGGGAGCACCCCGTTTGGAGTGGAGGGGGACTCCTAGTCATTCTTCCGGCAGAGTTATCTCATATATGAAGGCTCGACGCATGGTTGAGAAGGGTTTCTTGGCCTATTTGGCTTATGTGCGTGATTCTAGTGCCGAGGTTCCTCCTATGGAGTCTATGCCCATTGTTCGTGAGTTTCCAAAGGTATTCCCTGCTGACCTTCCGGGTATGCCACCCGACAGGGATATTGACGTTTGCATTGATTTGGCTCCGGGCACTCAGCCCATTTCTACACTGCCATATCGTATGGACCCACCAGAGTTAGAGGAGTTAAAGGATCAATTGCAGGATTTGCTAGCTAAAACCTATATCAGGCCTAGTGTGTCTCCTTGGGGTGCGCCAGTGTTGTTCGTTAAGAAGAAAGATGGCACAATGAGAATGTGTATTGACTACCGGCAATTGAACAAGGTTACTCTCAAGAATAAATATCCCTTGCCGAGGATTGATGATTTATTCGACCAGCTTCAGGGTGCCACAGTGATTCCCGAGATTGACTTGAGATCAGGCTACCATTAGTTGAGGATTAGGGCGTCTGATGTCCTTAAGACAGACTTTCGCACTCGGTATGTGCATTATGAGCTCTTGGTGATGTCATTTAGGTTGACAAATGCCCCAGCTGCTTTATGGATTTGATGAACCGAGTGTTCAGACCCTATTTGGATTCGTTTGTTATAGTTTTCATTGATGATATTTTGATTTACTCCCGCAGCCGAGAAGAGCATGAGCAGAACCTTCGAGTCGTCCTCCAAACTCTGAAGGACAGACAGTTGTATGCCAAACTTTCGATGTGCGAGTTCTGGTTAAGTTCGGTTGCATTTCTGGGCCACGTTGTGTCGGCAGAAGGTATTCAGGTGGATCCCAAGAAGATTTCAACAGTCAGAGATTGGCCTAGACCCACTTCAGCTACATAGATTCGTAGTTTCTTGGGCTTAGCACATTATTATCGTCGGTTTGTGGAGGGTTTTTCATCTATCACAGCCCCGATGACCAGGTTGACTCAGAAGGGTGCCCAGTTCAGGTGGTCAGATGAGTGTGAGGTGAGCTTTCAGAAGCTCAAGACAACCTTGACCACGGCACCAGTGTTAGTTTTGCCCACAGATTCAGGGCCACATACCGTGTATTGTGATGCTTCACGAGTTGGACTTGGTGCAGTGTTGATTCAGGATGGCAAGGTTATAGCATATGCTTCTCGTCAGTTGAAGATTCATGAGAAGAACTATCCAGTTAGCAGCCATTGTTCATGCGCTGAATATTTGGAGGCATTATCTATATGGTGTGTCCTGTGAGGTGTTCACGGATCATAAGAGTTTGCAGTATCTGTTCAAGCAGAAAGAGTTGAATATGAGACATAGGAGATGGTTAGAGGTGTTGAAGGATTTTGACATTACCATTCTATATCATCCGAGAAAGGCCAATGTGTTCTTAGAGATATGGTCCGGCACGGAGGTGCCAAACAGGTTACAGTTGATGATGAGGGAGTCTTGAGGATGTAGGGCCGTATTTGTGTGTCGGATGTTGATGGTATTCTCCCGATATTCCATTCATCCGGGCGCCGCAAACATGTTTCAGGATTTGCGGCAGCATTATTGGTTGCGAAGGATGAAGAAAGATATCATGGCATATGTAGCACGGTGCTTGAACTATCAGCAGGTTAAGTATGAGCACCAGAGACCTGGTGGT
Organism: Nicotiana undulata; assembly: GCA_005239495.1. Lineage (NCBI taxonomy): Eukaryota > Viridiplantae > Streptophyta > Magnoliopsida > Solanales > Solanaceae > Nicotiana > Nicotiana undulata. The sequence goes on along the minus strand of ML270728.1, from coordinate 18,873 downwards.
TTGATGAAGCAGATTGAGCTTCCCGAGTGGAAGTGGGATCGTGTTACCATGGATTTCGTATTTGGGCTCCCACGGACTCAGAGGATGTTTGATGCGGTGTGGGTCATTATGGATAGGCTGGCCAAGTCAGCACACTTCATTTTTGTATCAGTTTCGTATTCTTCGGAGAAGTTGGCAAAGATCTACATCAGGGAGATTGTTCGCTTGCATGGTGTGCCCGTATCTATTATTTCTGATCGAGGTACTCAGTTTACCTCCCATTTCTGGAGAGTATTTCAGCGTGAGTTGGGAACACAGGTTGATTTGAGCACAACATTTCATCCCCAGTCTGACGGGAAGTCCGAGCATACTATTCAGATCTTGGAGGATATGTTGCGAGCATGTTTCATTGACTTTGGAGGTTCATGGGACCAGTTCTTGCCTTTATCCGAGTTTGCCTACAACAACAGCTACCAGTCGAGCATTCAGATGGCTCCTTATGAGGCGTTGTATGGTAGGCGGTGTCGGTCGCCAATCGGGTGGTTCGAGCCGGGAGAGTCTAGATTGTTGGGTTCAGAGTTAGTCCAGGATGCCTTGGATAAGGTGAAGATTATTCAGGATAGACTTCGCATAGCTCAGTCCAGGCATAAGAGTTATGCAGACCGTAGAGTCGTGATTTGGCATTCATGGTTGGTGATCGGGTATTGCTTCGGGTGTCGCCCATGAAGGGCGTGATGAGGTTCGGGAAGAAGGGCAAGTTAAGCCCTAGGTACATTGGTCCCTTTGAGATTCTTGAGAAGGTAGGAGAGGTGGCCTAAAGACTTGCTTTGCCACCGAGTTTATCAGTCGTGCATCCGGTGTTTTATGTATCTATGCTTCGGAAGTATATTGTCGATCCCTCTCATGTACTTGACTTCAGGAGTGTCCAGTTGGACAAGGATTTGACTTATGAGGAGGAGCCGGTAGCCATATTAGCTCGGCAGGTTCGACAGTTGAGATCGAAGAGTTATCCTTTGGTTCATGTTCAGTGGAGAGGTCAGCATGTCGAGGCAGCTACCTGGGAGTCCGAGATAGATATGCGGAGCCGATATCCCCATCTTTTCCCCGATTCAGGTACCTTTCTATGTCCGTTCTAGGACGAACATTTGTTTTAGTGATGGAGATTCTGATGACCCAAAAGGTCATCCTGTGTATTTCTAGCTAAACCTGTGTTCCGAGGTCATGAGAACTTCTTTTTTTCTCCCGTCGATATGCGTGCGCAGCCCGGGCGTGTAGCCGGGAAGCCGTTATGTGAAAAATTGATAAAAATGATGATTATATATTAAATATTTGAATAAAGTTGACTTGGGTCAACATTTTTGGTAAACGGACCCAGACCCGTGATTTGACGGTCTCGGAAGGTACGTAGGAAAATAGGGGACTTGGGCGTATGCCAGGAATCGAATTCCGAGGTCCCAAGTCCGAGAAATGAATTTAAAAAAAAATTATTTTCTGAAAAATATAAAGGTTTTTTAAAATGAAATACTATGTGAAACATGTGGTATCGGACCCGTATTATGGTGCTGGAGCCCGATACAGGTTCGACATGACGTATAGGTATTAGCTGTGAAGTTTGGTAATAAACGGACTTCGTTTAACGTGATTCGTACCTTAAATGCAAAATTTGGACGTTTTGGAAGTTTTGAGAATTTTCATGGATTTTGAGGTTTAATTCGTTGTTTTTGATGTTATTTTGGTTGTTTAATCACACGAATAAGTCCGTAGGATATTTTTGAAGTGGTGTGCATATTTGGTTTTGAGCTCCGAGGGCTCGGGTGAGTTTCGAGTAGGTGTCGGGGTATTAAAACTTGGTAAAAATCTTGTGTTAATTGGCTGTTGCTGGTGTCCAGAAGATTGCCCTATGCGAACGCACTCAAGAGAGTGCGCACGCACAGGGTAGTGTGGGGTCTGGGGGTCAGGGTAGGCTATACACTATGCGAACGCAACCCCTTGGGCGCGAACGCAGACCTATAGGGAGATGACCCTATGCGAACGCATAAACTAGTCGCGAACGCACAGGGTTAAGAGGTCTGGGGCGCTGGGTGGTGCGAAGCCTATGCGAACGCACCTGTTTGGGCGCAATCGCGATGGGTAAGTTAGAATAGCCTGTGCGAACGCGGAGCACGTGCCGCAAACGCAATGAAGTAATTGGCCCAGTGATTTTTAAGTCTAAAAACAGAACACTTTAAACGGGAATTTGGCCATTTTTCATAAACCTCATCTTCTCCAAACCTCTTAGGCGATTTTTGAAGAGCTTCTTCACCATAACCTCTTAGGTAAGTAATTCTAACCTTGTTTTCTTTCATTTTTATTAACACCCATTAGATTCTAGGCCTATAAACATGGAATTTAAGGTAGAAAATTTGGGTATTTGGGTAGAATTAGGGCTTTTTGATTATTGGGGAATTTGACCTCGTTTTGGGGTCGGATTTCAAAACAAATTATATATTCGGTCTCGTGGGTGAATGGGTGATCGGGTTTTGGCACTGTTTGCAATTATAGCCAAATAGTGTTAATTTGGCTAATTGTGAAATAATTTGGTCTTAATTGGACCAAAAATGATATACTAAATCAAGAAATGGTTTTGAAATTATTTGTAATGCAATTTATGATTAATTATTAGAGATGAAAATATTGGATAATTAATAAATATATGCAAAAATTATAGAAAAATACCAATTGTCATAAAACTTGATTTTGAGGGTATACATGCAAATTTAAAATAATTTGAGAAAATATTGGGTATCAACAGGCAGGTCAGCATTACACTATGCGATCGCATCTGGAACCACGCGATCGCGGAATGGAACATCAGACACCAGAACCGCAGTTCAAATATAGGGAAAAATGACCTGAAACCCATCTGAAACATACCTGAGGCCCCCGGGACCCCGTCTAATCACACAAACAAATCCTATAACCTAACACGGACTCGCTCGAGGTTTCAAATCACATAAAACAACACCAAAACAACGAATAAAACTAAAGATCAAACTTATGAATTTTTCAAATCTTCAAATATCAAAACTCGAGTCGGAACCTATCAAATCAACCCGAAATGACATGAAATTTTGTAGACAAGTCACAAATAACACAACGGACCTACAGCCACTCGCGAAATTCCATTCCGAGCCCGATATCAAAATATCACCTATCGGCCGAAATCGCCGAAATTCTAACTTTTGCAAAATTACCTCAAATTACTCTACGGACCTCCAAAACCAATTCCGGACGCGCGCCTAAGTCCAAAATCATCATACAAAGCTGTTGACATCACCCAAAACTCATTCCGAGGCTGTTTACCCAAAAAGTCAAACCTTCGGTCAACTTCCATCACTTAAGCTTCCAAAATTGAAATTTGCCTCCCAGTTCGACTCCGGATTATCCGGTAACCGAATCCAACCACGCACGCAGGTCGGTATACCCATTGTGAAGCTGTTCATGACCTTACACCACCGAACTGAGATTAAATTCTCAAAATGACCAGTCAGGTCGTTACATTCTCCCCCTCTTAAAACAAACGTTCGTCCTCGAACGTGCCACGATTCACCTCGAACTAATCCAATCATTGAATGTACACTTCCAACACACACCCGCGGGTGATCCCACGTCACCCCAACCTACATAAGCCTGATAACACTATCACAACTGCAATATAGCCTTCTCATAACCACCGATAAGCCTCATACCTCAATTTCTCACCTTCTACTCATCTCCAAAAGACCCGATTCTAAATCCATATCCGAAATTAGCCTCAACCAGTTGCATTAACTCATGACTATACCCATAATACATGACCACACAACATGGCACATCACACCTAAGCTCAAACAACACTTTTGATCACAATAGCTGCCCGAAATGAACTCATCATTGGCAATTAGCCCCACACTTGAACGAACTCTGGCTCCAAGCCCCATAATACTAATAATGATGCAATAGAAATGGAGACCTCCTCATTAGAAACCCAGATCACCAAGCCACAATTTAACACCATCGAGCACACATCTTGCAAGCTAAAACTAACGGAGCACATAACGAAAATGACTGAATATGATAAGAGACAGATATAAAGGAGTTATCAAACAAGCCCATAGGCACACTCTCTATCAATATTAACTTACAAAGGCAATATAACAAGGAAGGGGCAAAGCATATGAACAAATCACAAGGATCCCATCCTGATAAAATTTCCACCGCGGTACTCAGCTCGGTCCAAACATATCTAATCACAATTAACACGAGGACCTCGCCCTCAACTCTAAATCATATACCGAAAATGTATCATACCAATTGAAGTCTCCCACTAACTCATCCCGGCTAATAAAAATCATAATTCTCACTGAACTCACATCTCGAGAGAGTATCAAATCACAACTCGTAAACAAAATGCTTAGGAAAAATCACATAAAGCTTACCATGATGAAAAACAAGGACTCACTTCTAGTCTCGCCACTAACAATGATGAATAGAACAATTAGACACGGGCTACTACTCATAGAATCTCCCAAAAGGAGCAAACATGAAAATGGAGTGCAAAGCATGAAACTTACTCATAAATAAGCAACAAATAAGGGAAACTCATCCCAACCAGCAGAAATATAGTGAAATACAAATGGTGCCCCGCTTTAACACATCGAAGCATAACTGGGTGATGATATCTGGCACAACGGCCTCTAGTTTACTATGTGAAACACATCAATGGGTTGGGTCTCCCCCTTTGGGGCGCCCTCTACTCACCTGAATACCCTACTGTGACACACCTGACTGAATTCTGGAACAATTTCTCACCCTGAGGCTGACATCTCAATGCTCAAAACAACCTCTCTGCTGACGTGGCTGTGGAAACTGAACAATGCGAGTACTCTGATACTCTTGAGTACCTGAAACCCCATGCGAAGCTGGTAATGCAAACTGAACTGGCTGACCCACAAAACCTCTATTGTGTCATACTTTGCCTCCATAATAAGGAGCAATAGATTACTCCGGTCTACGAGGTGTCATCGCCTCCCAGAACTAACTCTCCAGATCTCGTCTATCCTCTCAATCCCGGTCCCCCGTGCTCTCTAACCGGCGAGCGACCCCTACCACCTACTGAAATAAGGCTTCCGACTCTAACTCTCGAGTCCAGCTGAACCGAATATCATGCCTGAGTCCCCCAATGAATCCACGGACTCGCCTCCTAACCGAAGCAACCAAGTAAGGTACATAACTGGCCAACTCCCTGAATCTGACGGCGCACTCCAATACTAACATAGTGCCCTGACGCAATGCTCAAACTCCGCGCGCCATGCATCTCGGAGGGACTGGAGTGAAAACTCCCTCCAAACATCTCTGAAACCTGAATCCATGAAAGTGAAGCTGACTCGGCCGGGCTGCCCCAACTCATATGCCCGCCACCGCTGACAAACTGCTCCTCTGAGCTGAGACGTGACAAAAACAACCTTGTTCATCTCCACAATACCTGAAGTACGAAGAATGTAGTGACACTTCCCCAGAAAACCCTGGCATCATCCATTGCCAGTCCACTGAAAGTAGGAGGGTGGTACTTCATGTACCTCTTAAGTCCAAGGTGTTCTTCCTCCAATGTTGATGCCCTAACCGCGGGCTAAACTGAAACCACGTGTTGTGCTGCCATGACAACTGGAACCTGACCAACATGGTCTCGCTTCTCTGGAGTGTATATGGTGGGAGTCTGAACTCCTCCCCTGATCCGTGGAGTAGCTGGTGCACCTAGAATCTATCCCGCCTTAATCACTGTACCAATTATACTCAGAAATTACGCTCAGGTCTCCTGAGGTCCGGGGTAGAAACAGGCACCTCCAATACCTGTCTCCCAACTGGAACTACTGGCGGTTCCTCAACGGCTACTCTGGTAGGCATCTTAACTGCGGGATGTGCTCCTCGTCGGCCTCTACCTCTAACCCTTGCGACATTTTCTTCGAGATAACATCACCAGGAACTGCAGCTCGTGTCCTCACCATCGGTGAGAGAATGGAACGAAAATTTCAAACTTCAAGATCAATGAACTCGCATGATAAGAATGAAGGGAGTGAAATTGTCCTAATAGTTTTGTAGCCTCTCGAAGATAAGTACAGACGTCTCTGTACCGATTCGCAAGACTCTACTAAACTCGCTTATGAATCGTAGCACCTATGTACCTAGAGCTCCGATACCAACTTGTCACGACCTAAATTTCCCTCCGTTAGGTATCGTGGTGGCACCTAGTCTTAGGGACTAGATAAGCCTAACATTTACAGAACATTAACAATAATAAAGGAAATCTAACAGTCTCGATATAAAAATCTTGACACAATTTACAATTTCCCAAAGCCGGTAATACAAGTCATAAGTTCTACGAATTTTTCTAAAATATCTAATTACCACTATTCGGAATGAATACAACAGGGTATGGATAATAAATACAAAAACAAGGTGACTCTGAAGCCTGCGAACGCAGCAGCAGGTTACCTTGAGTCTCCTCGTCAATTATTCGTGCAGCTAATAACAATAATTACCTGGATCTGCACACAGAAATGCGCAGAAGTGTAGTATGAGCACAACATAGTGGTGCCCAGTAAGTATCAAGACTAACCTCGGTGAAGTAGTGACAAGGACTAGTCAAGACACCACTTGTCTAATAAATTAAACTGACATGAATATAGAAATAACCGAACACAACATCTATCTAAGACTTCACGGTATAATTAACAACAATGAGAATATAATGCGGAAGGAAATTACAGACATTAAATTAACAGAATAGCATAATAATACACAGAAGGATGGACAGTAAAATAAGCCAAACCGGAAGAAAACCACAACATAATAGAAAACACTAGTAACTCAACTTTGCGTCAGTTTGTTAACATCGGGCCTTAGCCAATATACTTAATAAACTGGTACAAACGTTTAAACAATAGTTCATATTGAAAACATTGAAAATATAATCATTTCAGTATAGAAAGATCTCCTTTGAAACATACTTTCTCTAAATGAATATATATATATATATATATGTATTTTTAGAAAGAGAAATCTTTAAAACATAGTTTCTTTCAAAATACGTGATTTACCAAATATACTTCCCCAATAAATGACTTCCAAATATCATTTTCTGCAAGACAAATGCTTTTCAAATATACCTACGAAATAAAATCCTTCAGACATAATCTTCTTCAAGGCAAATACTTTTTCAATATTACTTTTCAATATAATATTTATATCATAATCTCCTCAAGATAAATCTACCGGAACTCAGTCCGTAACCAGAACTTGTCATGCAGTACAGGGGGAAAGCTCCCGAAATACGTCTGTAGTCCCAATTTAAATATGCAATGCGGTACAGGGGGAAAGTTCCCGAAATCTCGTCCGTTGTCCCAATTTAAATATGCAATGCAGAACAGGGGGAAAGCTCCCGGAATACGTCTATAGTCCCAATTTAAATATGTAATGCAGTAAAGGGGGAAAGCTCCTGAAATCTCGTCTGTAGTCCCAATTTAAATATGCAATGCAATACAGGGGGAAAGCTCCCGGAATACGTCTGTAGTCCTAATTTAAATATGCACTGCAATACAGGGGGGAAAGCTCCCGAAATCTCGTTTGTAGTCCCAATTTAAATATGCAATGCAATACAGGGGGAAAGCTCCCGGAATACGTCTGTAGTCCTAATTTAAATATGCACTGCAATACAGGGGGGAAAGCTCCCGGAATCTCGTTTGTAGTCCCAATTTAAATATGCAATGCAGCCACTGAGGAAAACAACCAGAATGCGACAGAAACAACATACATTGTCACAACAGGCGCAAAAGCAACAAAAGACCAAAATACAAGGTGCGATTAGCAAATCAATACAAAGACTTGAATCACAAGAATGGTAAAAATCCACTCAGAAGAAGTAGCCACTGAAGGGAAAGCCAAGCACAAAGAGAAATCGCATAACGAGGGGAAAACAAGGCAAATATAGCAACGATTCTTGATGTTCAAGTTCATAACAAAAGAAACCAAATCATCCCGGCAAGTGAAGCACCTATAACCAATCTCACTTAGACATTTAGCTTCACAGAATAACTCAGCTTGAACAAGGTTCAGTGATTGGCAACACCAAATAAATACCATCAACATGGATGATTATCAACTAAACATAAATAGCACTTAAGGGAAAAGTCATATAATCACAATGTATGACTCACGGGCATGCTTGACATCAATGTATATGTATTCCAATTACTGCTAAACAATTATAGGGCGAGATTATACTAGTTTTCTTCAAATAGGCAGTTTATGAAGGAAGGTGTAGCACGACGGTAGGAAAAATAAAGTCTTCATTCAAGTCAATTAATATCAAATAAGAAACAAGGAACACTAAGCAAATGATTTCTAATTTGAAAGTGAAGAAGTGAAACTAGCAATCAGGGACTCAAATGTAACAATTACAATTCATACACATGTAATATAAGGACCTACGAATCCTAAAAGGCCAACCTATTTGCAAATAAGTCCGAGTACGCACTCGTCACCTCGCATACACGGGATACAATCAACATAGAAGACTCAATCCTAAGGGGTAGTTCCCCCATACAAGGTTAGGCAAGATACTTACCTCAAAGACGATAACCCGGTACTCCAAAATGAAGTCCTCGGGCGAAATGACCTCCGGACAGCTCAAAATCAACTAAAACAACTTCAAAATACACATAAAACGTATAAGGAACTATTCTGAATAATAAAGTTCCAACCTTTACAAAATTATAAAAATGGACCCAAAAGTCGACCCTCAGGCCCGCACCTTGGAACCCGTCAAATTTTACAAAATTCGAATACCCATTCCGATACGAGTTCAACCATACAAAATTTATCTAATTCCTATATAATTTGGTCCCTCAAATCATTATTTTTCATTTTAGAAATTTTCCTTTCAAAACCCACATTTTCCTCAACCCAAAACACAAATTAAATGATAAAAACAAAGACTAATTCATGGAATATGTTTAATTCTAGTTGAAGAACACTTACCCATTTGATTTGTGTGAAAATCCCTCAAGGAATCACCAAGAACCGAGCTCTAGAAGTCAAAATATGAGAAAAATGGTGAAACCCCCGATTTTGAAAACTTATATTCTGCCCAGGTATTAATGAATCGCGATCGCGGAACAACTGTTGCGATCGCGAAGAGAAAAAGGGGAGGGTGCGTGGGTTGTACTTAGCGAACGCGAATATACGCACACGAATGCGTAAGAAAAGAGGCGGAACATAAGCAAACGCGAACAGATTGATGCGAACACGAAGAACAATTTGGGTTCCCACCCAGGATAATACTATGCGATCGCTGACATTTAGATGTGAACGCGGTTGAGGAGGAATTACATATTCGCGATCGCGAATCTAACTATGTGATTGCGATTAAGGAAAAGATGGAAGGTCGGCATTACACTATGCGACCACAGCTGGAACAACGCGATCGCGGAAGGGAACATCAGAAACCAGAACAACAATTCAAATATAGGGAAAAATTACCCGAAACCCATCCGAAACACACCCGAGGCCCCAGGGACCCCTTCTAATCACACAAACAAGTCCTATAACCTAACACAGACTCGCTGAATGTTTCAAATCACATAAAACAACACCAAAATGATGAATCAAACCAAAGATCAAACTTATGAATTTTTCAAAGCTTCAAATATCAAAACTCGAGTCGGAACCTATCAAATCAACCCGGGATGACGTGAAATTTTGCAGACAAGTCACAAATAACACAACGGACCTACATCGACTCCCGAAATTCCATTCCGAGCCTGATATCAAAATATCACATATCGGCCGAAATCGCCGAAATTCTAACTTTCGCCAAATTACCTCAAATTACTCTACGGACCTCCAAACCCATTTCCAGATGCGCTCCTAAGTCCAAAATAATCATATGAAGTTGTTGACATCACCCAAAACTCATTCTGAGGCCGCTTACAAAAAAGTCAAACCTCCTGTCAACTTCCATCACTTAAGCTTCCAAAATTGAAATTTGCCTCCCAATTCGACTCCGGATTATCCGGTAACTGAATCCAACCACGCATGCAAGTCGGTATACCCATTGTGAAGTTGTTCATGACCTTACGTCACCTAAAGGGGTTTAAATTCTCAAAACGACCGGCCGGGTCGTTACAAATGTATATGAAATGGCACGGCATCACCCTTCGTACTTTACACTCTTCTTCACATGATAATGTATATGAAATGGCACAGCATCACCCTCGTGTTTTACACTCTTCCTCACATGATAATGTATATGAAATGGCACAGCATCACCCTTCGTCCTTTACACTCTTCCTCACATGATAATGAATATAAACAATGGCACGGCATCACCCTTCGTGCTTTACACTCTTCCTCACATGATAATGAATATAAACAATGGCACGGCATCACCCTTCGTGCTTTACACTCTTCCTCACCAAGCATATAAATATCAATAAAATGGCAAGGTAGGAAGTATATATAATATCGAGGAGAGTGTTAAACGCATATTCCAAACAAAATTCTCAATCACTGCTTTACAAGCCAACAATATTTCAATGAACCCTCAAGAGACATATAATTCAAGTACTTCCACAAATCTCACAATCTATTAGCAACACATGCATAGAATCCAGCATCTAAAAAAAAATATCGGTCGTAGCAATGTATGTCACGAACCAAATTCCCAACCCTTGGGATCATGATGGCCACTAACACCACACTTGCTAGGCAAATCAATGTTAGAACTTATACAATCATTTTCTTTTAACTCTATTTAAATACAAATAAACAAATCCAAATTAACATGATATCTAATATCTTTCCATAAATGCGATTAGGATTAATATTCGAAATAATAGACGAACCAAGAACTAATGATAATTACATAACTACCCAGGGTCTGGTCTCACAATTCACGAACCACTAAGAATACTAAAAATAATGGGGTGAAAAAATTATATATCTGTTTTGAATGAAATAAAACAGTATCTATAAAGCTAAGAGAAGACTTCAGGAATATGCGAACGCTAGCAGATCTACCTCGTGTCTCCGAATGATGATGTCAGCTACTAAAATCTCCTAATTCTGGCCAGTAGCTGGGTCTGCACAAAAGAGTGCAGATTGTAGTATCGGTACAACTGACCCCATGTACTAAGCAAGTGCCGAGCCTAACCTTGACGAAGTAGTGACAAGGCTAAGGCAGGGCAATTAAAACTTAACCTGTAACAATATATATAATAAAGAAAGAAAGAAATTCTAAACAAAACAAGAACAATAAACTGTAACAATAAATAGGATAATTCAGTTGCCTTTTTCATGCCTCAGCTATAACCAAATTATCACATAAGTTTCCAAATTTCCAAAATTTGCTTTAAAATAGAAGTAAGTGTAAAATAAGAAAAATAGAAGAGTAAAATAGTAATTTTGCAAATCTTTCTTTTTTGGAAAATCAGTAAAATATAAGTGTCTTCCCTTATAGCTTCTTGTTGCGGCGTGCAATCTTCTCCCACCTATCCACCCTTATTGCTCTTCCCTATATATCACCCTTATTAGACATGTTGCGGCGTGAAACCCGATCCCACCTGTCCACCCTTATCAGTCCTTATTGCGGCGTGCAACCCGCTCCCACCAGACATATCATATCAATTTATTTATTTATGAAAACTTTCACAAGTCAGGCCAAGCCTTTCACAGCATTTTTGTCTCAATAATTGGAAGAAGAAAACGGTACAACTCATAAATTTCATCAATTATCATTTCGAAATGAAACCAACCGGAACCATCAAAATCAACTAAACCAACTCAGAAAATGCAATTTCACATAACAATTAAGTTGGGGAGTCCTATTCCCTCAAGTCAAGGTTAAACCAAGTACTTACCTCGATGTCTCAAGCAATTCACTACTCTAGTACATCTTTTCCTTTAGGATTTGTCTCTAATCCGCTCGAATCTAATCACAATTGATTTATCATCAATTATTGCTTAAAGGAATTAACTTTATTGAAAAACTATGAATTTCCTATGTTTTCTTATCAAACTACAAAAATCGATCCCGGGCCCGCTTGGTCTAAACTCGAGGTTTGGACCAAAACTCGTTTACCCATTCTCCCCGAGCCCGGATATACAATTAGTTTTGGGATCCGACTCAATTCCAGGTCTTAATCCCCAAATTTGAAAAAATTCCTAAGTTCTACCCAAAAATCCCAACTTTTACCATGAAAACTCTAGGTTTATTGTTGAAATCTTGTTAAAAGTTGTTAAGGAATGAACGGAATTTGTTAAAGATCACTTACCAATGATTTGGAGAAGTTTGGGTTTTGGAAAATCGTCTACGGATGTATAGGGTTTGAGAGAATTGAAAAATGTGTGAAAATCCCGTCTAAAATCTCACTTAATAGGTTGCAGATGTCGCATTTGCGAACCGGAGTTCGCATTTGCGACATCTGGGCTCCCTAGGTATACTTCGCATTTGCGATATCTTTATGTCGCATTTGCGACATCAGGGAACCTAGGCATACTTCGCATTTGCAATATATGATGTCGCATTTGCGACATCTGGGCACACCAGAAACCAACAATTTTTTCCGACACGAAAATGAGCATAACTTCCTCCTACGATGTCCGAATTTGATGATTATATTTCCTATGGCTCCGTAATTACAATACAGATCTAATGGTTCAATAAAAATTGAATTTGGAGTTTATTTGTTTAATTTGGTACCATTTATGCTTGAAGAAACGAAGATGAAGCATCAAACACAAGTGCAACATAGTCTAAACCTACCCGAAACTCACCCAAGCCCTCGGGGCTCCAAACCAAACATGCACGCAAGTCTAAAAATATCATAAGGACTTATTCATGCGATCAAATCAACAAAATAATATCAAAAACTACGAATATAACCTCAAACTCATGATTTTCTCAAGAACACTCGATGTTTTCTAACTTTTCAACCGGACGTCCAAATTATGTCAAATCAATTCAAATTCTCACCATATTTCACAAATAGGACTTAAATATCATAAAAACATCTACCGGGCTCCGGAACCAAAATACGGGTTTGATACCAACGAGTTCAAACATTAATTCATTTCTTTATTTCCTTTAAAAAAAACCAGCACAATAATTTTCTTCAATAATTGTCTTCTAAGGATATGTACCTCGGAATTCAATTCTAGGCACACGCCCAAGTCGCATATTTTACTGCGAACCTCTCGGATCGTCGGAACACAAATTCGAGTCCGTTTACTCAAAATGTTGACCAAAGTCAACTAAAACCAAATTTTAACTCTAAAATTACTATTTCTCATATTTTCACATAAAAGCTTTCCGGATTCATGCTCGGACTATGTGCGCAAATCGAGGTAATTAAAATTAGTATTTTTAAGGCTAACGAGCTTGGAACGGAGTCTTAATTCATAAGATGACCCTTGTGGGCCATCACAATCTCCCCCTCTTAAACGAACATTCCTCGAACGGACATAGAAAATTACTTGGTTTGGTAATTACTTCTTGGGGATATCTACTCTACAAATCCGTCTCGGACTCCCAAGTAGTTGCCTCAACAGGATAACCTTTTTGTCGCTCTCAGACTGAAGGGTAACTCCTTTTATATCTAGAAAACATAATAAAGAGGTAATGATATCCATCTATTGGAAAAATATTGGATAATCGTTTAGAAATCATCGATTGAGGCCCATTATACTTATCATTTTGAAAGTGTGAAAGAAGGTCAAGGAGAGTATACTCCGAGGAAAAAGTGAGTTTTGCTTTGAGGAATTCAAGAATTGAACATCCGTCAACCTGCTCCACGAGTATTTGTGATACCAAGAAAATGAGGGCTTAGAGTCAACCGGTGTCATTAAAAGTATGGTTGAAGTTGAGTCTAGTCCGAGGAAAATGAAGGATATCAGAATTTTCGGGAAGAATTGAATTTCAAAGATTTGACAGTAATTGTTCATGCATTAACGAATTGGAGGCACTATCTCTATGGTGTTCCGTGTGAGGTTTTTCACAGACTATCGCAGTCTTCAGTACTTGTTCGAGACAAAAGGATCTTAATTTGAGACTGAGAAGATTGTTGGAGTTATTGAAAGATTATGACGCCACATTCCAAACATTACTCAACATCGAGCCTGTGTGGTGATATGGAAATTGGACTACACGAGTCAAGAAGGGATTACGAGGAGGAGAAACAAAAGTCACACCATTTACAAATTGAAAGGGATGATAGGCCAAATAACATTTCTTACATGAAACCGAGAAGTGCAAAGTGGAGAAATTAGAGTTCGGCTTGATCATCAACCTACCATTCTAACTGTTCGTGGTCACAAGCTTGATTCCAAATTAGGTGGCCAATTTTATATTTCTCAAGCGGCGAGACAAATGGTAAGATTAACTTATGTCGTGCCATGTCGTTAAATGTGGCACTTGGTGGTAGCAACCCATTATTTCTCAAATTAATTAGTCATTCTTAAAATTAGAATTTTTTAGTACAGGAAATATTTTATTATTACTTTATTATTATTTTACTATTATTATCCTTATTGTTATTATTATTATTATTATTTATTTATTTAGTACAAGAGATATTTCATTATAAAAAAAATTGAATTGGAGTTCGCATTTGCGAATTGGGTAGTTTCTAGGGGTGTTCGCATTTGCGAACTGGATGTCGCAAATGCGACGTCCGAGGCCCTTGACTGGTCTTGACGGTTTCATTTTTCATAAAACTGAAAATTCCTTAGAGACCCAAAGAAAGACCGGTGATTTGAGTTCTCCCAACCCTCAAACTCTCAAAAATTCACTTCTAAATGCAAATAATCAGGTATAATCACTAAATCCTTGCATCTTATTCTTCTCCGTCTTCTTCTTCAATTATTTTCTCAAAACCTAGGGCTTGGAATAAATTCAAATTTTTCTGGGCACAAAATGTTAGAGATCACAAATTTCATGTTGTCATTTTCTGGGTGAGGTTGGTTGATAGTTTTAGTAAAAAATTGTGTTAGGAATTTGGGAAAATCTGAGTGCCCTTTGATTATTAGAAATAGGAGCAAAATTTTGTGCTTAAATTTCGAGGTTTCTTTGCATTTCATAGTTGTATGTGATGTTTATTGCATGTTTTAGTATTTAAAGACTGGTTGGGGTTTGGGAGTGTTTAGAAGTGATTTCAAGGAAGAAATTTCCAGGTAGGGGACTGTTCTAGGGTTGGGGATGACGGGTTCGCATTTTCCAAGGGGAGTTCGCATTTGCGAACTCAGGCAGTGTTGACAGACTTCGCAATTGCGAAGTATTTCTCGCATTTGCGATTCCTGAAGACTTCGCATTTGCGAAGTCGATTGTCGCATTTGCGATAACTGAGAGGGACTGGGGACTTCGCATTTGCGAAGAAAATGTTGCAAATGCGACATCATAGACCAGTTGATGACTTTGCATTTGCGAAGTAAAATGTCGCAAATGCGACATCAGGGAGCGAGCACCTGCAGATTTTGAAATTTTTGAAATTTTTTCTAAGTATGGGTTACTGTCCAATCACTCTTTTGACATCTAAGATTGATTTTGCAACATATTTCATAGCTATACCCTGTTTTCATTTAAATGATTTGTTTTGCAGGCACATATATTGAGAATGAGTTCTAATTCCGCTACATCCTCGCCCGAAACTCCCATGGAGCTTAAGGAAAATTATGACCAACACCGATTCCTCTCACGGGAGTGTCCGAAACGGTATTATAATGAGCAAATCACAAAGAAGTTCCTCCCAGGGAGTGAAATTGTGATGGATAAAGTTGAGGAACGCCTTCCTATGTTCTACCAGAGGCTTGTCTCTATGGGCTGGATTTGTTTCGCCCCTCAGCCTTGCAAGGCTAATGAACAGTGGGTGAGGGAGTTCTCTACAAACCTCCCGGCTATCAATTTGAGAAAACCAAAGATGCGAATTCAAGGAAAAATGGTGCATTTCGGAGCAGAAGTTGTGAACAACATCTACCACCTTCCTGACCATGACATGGATCCATTCCGTGAGAAACATAATCTTCCAAGGGATTGGTTGGCTTCCAAGCTATGCCCGGTTGTGGACGTTACTTGGGCATTGGATAAGAAAGCAATCACATCCCAAGAGTTCACAATGGCTAGCCATCGTGTGCAGTCTCGTCTCTCCGGTGTCCGACATCTGGAATATGCCCATATTGAGAGACCTGATGGTAGTTGTATCCTTGATGGAACTCCACTCAACGTTGGTGAGATTCTTCTTCAATGAGCTGAGGGAGTATATGCGCCTGAATGGTACGTCACTTTTATTCCCATCTTTTATTACTGAGTTGTGCCAGCTGGCTGGGGTTGAGGAGGATCCATGGGACAACTGGGTAGAGCCGGGTAAGCCTATCCACCCCTTGAAGAAGAGAGGAGAGGGTGGGGTTGTCAAGAGCAAGAAGAGAAAAGTGGGACTGCCTCTGACTGAGCAGGTTAGTCGGCCTTCTTCTTCCACCGATGACCCATTTGATGTGCTTACTGAGGAGATGCGGCAGGTTCGCGACATGGTATCTCGACGTCCACATGGACCGGGGAAAAAATCTGAGGTACCCTCTGCATATGTCTCACAGAAGGACTTTAAGAAGTTCCTTGATGATCAGAAGAAACAAGGGGCTCATTTGAAGCAGCTGGAGAAGGCGTACACAGATTTGGCCACGACACATAGTGGCTTGAGTACTTCTCAGTCCAAACTGGAAGGTGCACATGCCCGGATGAAGAAAAGGGATAAGAAGAGGGATAAGTTATTCACTCGTATGTGGAAGGGTGTGAAGGGGTTATTTAAGGTGTTGAAGCCTCAGGAGCCACTGCCATCGACTGAGCCGGAGGAAGAGGATGATGTTCCAGCTCCCTGGTCCGAGGAGGAGAGAGGGGAGGGAGTAACAGAGTCTGACAGCGAGGGGAGTACAAGATGCAGTATTCAGGGGGCACCATTCATCATTTTCACTTTATTTGTTAGATTTCAGGTTGAGGTGGCCTCTTTGAATAACTGTGATTGGGATGTAAACATTTTATTTTCTTGTGGATGTATGTTAGGATTTGTCTTTTTTTTTCCCATGACGATTTAGTTTATTTCTATTTTTATGTTGCTCTTGGTTTATTATGCGACACTACTCTTTTTTCGTAGGATTTGTTATATTATATATGCATAGTATGTTTTTACTTTGGTGGTGATATCTTTGGTAATCGGTTGATCCTTTTAGGAACAATTCGTTTAAATTCTTTCCGGTGATGGATAACTTCGTGACTTTCTTTGGAGAATTAGTCTTGCAGTGTAGATATAATTGTTAATTTAGAAAGAATGAGTGGTTTAAGTTGAGGTTGTGCCTATAGGCTAAATTTGTGGCTTGTTTGGTGCCAACATGATTTACCTCGGTATATGAATTCTTGATCCTTTTTGAAAAGAAATGTTTGAAGTAGGGATTATTATCACACAATAATTTGTATGAATTCTTGATATTATTTTCACAAAATAGTTTCCCCATATTGTATGTGGTCTCCTTTGAGATTCACTGGTTTCAATTAGGTCATGGGTTTCTTTTCCACTTGAATATTCATATGCCATGAGTGGTGTGATTTATTGGGAAATTCTCTTGCGTCATCTGTGGTTTAGGACTGGTGTTGCGGGAGAACCTGATTGTGATGACCCAAAAGGTCATCTTACGTAGTTTAAGCTATATCTGTATTATGAGGCTCCGAGAGCCTCCGTTAGTCTCACCTCGATATGCGTGCGCAGCTCGGGCGCGTAGCCGCGAAAGCTATCATGTAAAAATTTGATAAAAATGAGTTTTGATAATTAATAAATGAATATAATTGACTTTGGTCAACATTTCTGGTAAACGGATCCGGACCCGTGATGTGACAATCCCGGAGAGTCCGTAGGAAAATATGGGACTTGGGTGTATGCCCGGAATTGAATTCCGAGGTCCCAAGCCCGAGAAATAAATTTTTAAAGAAAATTATTTTCTGAAAATAATAAAGATTTTTGAAAATGAACTTTGATGTGAAAACCGCGTTACCGGGCCCGTATATGGTTCCGAGGCCCGGAACAAGTTTATTATATGTTATGTGACTTATCTGTGAAATTTGGTGTAAACCGGACTTGAGATGGCGTGATTCGGATTAAAAATGGGAAATTTAGATGTTTATGAAGTTTGAGAAAATTCTATGAGTTTTAAGGTTTAATTTGATAATTTTGATGATATTTTGGTGGTTTAAATGCTTGAACAAGTCCGTAGGATGTATTGGGAGACGTGTGTGTTTTTGGTTTTGAGACCCGAGGGCTCGGGTGAGATTCGGGTAGCTAACGGGGTGTAAAAAGATAGGAAAATCTGGTGTTTCTCCTATTTCTGGTGTCAGGCCTTTCCTTTAGTGCGATCACATATGCATATCCGCGATCGCACAACATTAGGTTGGTAGGGGCAAGTTTACTCTATGGGATCGCATAGAGTTGTCCGCGATCGCATAGTGTGTAGGATTGATAGGGTGGGGGCTGGGTAGTTACTCAGTGCGATCACACTGCCCTTGTCCGCGATCGCATTAGTATAGGTCCAGGCTTCACTGCGGTCGCAGCCCTTGTCCTGCGATCGCACTTCACAGGATCCCTGACTCTATGCGATCGCACACCCTTTTCCGCGATCGCATAGAGTTATTTCGCCTAGCTATACTTTTAAACCCCAAAACACAATTTAATACGGGAATTCCTAAATTTCAGTCTTCTCCTCCATCCTCAACCCCCATTGACGAGTCTCAAGCTAACTTCCCTCCATATACACTTGGGTAAGTGATTTTAACATTTATTTCTTCCCCTT